>VYZR01078969.1:0-10014 GCA_013400675.1 Oxylabes madagascariensis | reverse complement strand
ATATACTATTAGAAACTTTGTGTTATAAAATTATAGCTATTAGATATTTTATGTTAAATATATTATATGTATTTTAATAGCTATAAAAAAACTATATTGGTTATTTTTCCTGGAATAACCAAACCTCCTTCTTTATCCCCCTCCCTCCTTTCTTCCAGGCCTTCTCAGTATTTTTTGTGTGTGTAGCATTCACCTCCAACATCATCTGTCTGCTCTTCATCCCAATCCAGTGGCTGTTCTTCGCTGCCAGCACCTATGTGTGGGTACAGTATGTGTGGCACACAGGTGGGGCATTATTCTTTATTTATAGCTTCTTTATTTACAGCTCTTCTTCACTGGCAACTTCCAGGCTCAATATGTACCTCACATCTTTTAGGAACAAAACCCCTTTGCTGTTGCCTCACTTAAAGCAGTTGTTTTAGAGTTAAAGGTTTTGTTTTGGTTTTTTTTGTTTTGCACTTGGGGTGCATCTCCAGTAAGCTGGAACTGGAGGGGAATAAATAGGAAATCCAGAGCAGTTAAAAGAAAATTAAATTCCTGACTTTAAAACTCTCCTGCAGTGATTCAACAAATACAGAGCACGCAGGAAGAGTTTGTGCCAGTGTTCTGTCCTTCCACAGTCAATTGGTGTGCTGTTAATTGAGTTCATAATATTCAAATATCAGTAATTTCAGTGATCAGAGTTTAATTCTGCTTTAGCAGAGCTTTGTGTCAGCTAGATCCAGTTTCTGAGCTGGTGATACCAGAGGCTGCCCTGACAGTTTGGGACTTATATGGAGAATTCTTGTCCCCCTCTGCTGCCCTTTTCTCCCTGAGTTGTTTGGGTTTGTTCTCATAAATCCCTGGGTTTGGAGCTGGGGGGAGGAATTTTGTTCCTTCCCTCAATCAAAACATTTTAGAAATAAAATCTGGTTTAATTTTTTTTTTTTTTAGGGGTGACTTTTCCCTTCCCAGATTCTCGGGATTTGGGGTTTGTGGAACATTTTGTGTCAGCCTTGGTGCCAGGGGGCTGCAGGGTGCTGTGGTTCATCCCTCACCCAGCTCTGTGACAAATTAGTCACTGCTAATAACGGCAGTGTGGGAGCTGATGGCAGATGCTGTGAACCACTTGCTGCCCAGTTTCAAATACCTGCAGAATCTGGGGTTATTTTTAGAGCTGTATTAGTATGTGAAAGCCTTATCTCAAGTTGTTCAGGCTTGATGCTCAGAAGGAAGAACTTGGTGGGCCAGTTTTAGCTGTAGCTATTGAGCTGATTTCATATTTTAATTCATGGCAGCCTCAGGAATTACTCATTTTCAGTGCTCATCCAAGTTGATGAGAACTTGCATTTTTTCTTTTTTAAGTTGTAATCTTTTTAGGTGAAATCTTTAAGGTTTGTTTCCGTAGACTCCTGAAATGTTTTAAAAACAACTTTTAAATCCTTGCTGCCTGCACTCTGTCCCTGAGGTGCCTCTGTTTCCCTTCTTCCCACAGAAAGAGGTGTGTGCTTACCAACAGTATCACTGTGGATACTTTTTGTTTATATTGAAGCAGCCATTAGATTTAAAGATTTAAAAAACTTCCACGTGGACCTTTGTCGTCCATTTGCAGCACACTGGTAAGTGCCTCTCTGTCCTTTTCCACTTAGCCTTTATTTCACCAGGAAAATGAATAACTGGGGCTTTTTATTTGGGTTCAGGGCTTGGCTGTTCAGTTTTTCCCTCACACTTCTGCCATGAAATACTCCATGAGAAATGTGTGTGAACAAGGACCCAGTGCCCCCTTTCTGTGTGTGAGGAATTTGTAGTGTGGATGTTCCAAGCATTTCTTGAAAGCTCTTGTGGAACAGCAAAAACCACTTTAAATGAAATCATTTCCTATGGAAGTTGTTCCCAGGTGTATATACCTGATTAATTTGCTATCATGGCTATAATTTGATTAATTATACTGCTTTTTTTCCCCTCCTTAGCATTGGCTACCCTGTTGTGACTTTGGGCTTTGGCTTTAAAAGTTACGTCAGCTACAAGATGCGTTTGAGGAAGCAGAAAGAGGTGCAGAAGGAGAACGAGTTCTACATGCAGCTCCTGCAGCAGGCACTGCCCCCAGAGCAGCAGATGCTGCAAAGGCAAGAGAGGGAGGCAGAGGAAGGCAAGTTATTCCTTCTTGTGTTCTCTGTTCCCTGCTGCTCCAGGAGAAAACGAACCCCAGACGTGCTGAGGAGCTGCCTCAGCCCAGCTCGGTGTGGTGGGAGGGTGGTGAGCCCAGAGGGGCAGGAATGAAATCAGTTTGGAGTGGTTAATGTGGCAGGAAAAGTGAATTATGGCCCCTCTGCTCAGCTCTTCATTAGCAGCTGCATCAATCTGGTCAGTCAGTGTTGGGTGAAGCTGTAGTATTTATTATTAAATCCCCGTTTCCTGCCTGAAATGAGGCAAAAAGCCTTAAACTAGGTGACTTTGGATTCTCTTTTCTAGAGAGTCTCCAATACTGATTGTTTCCTGCAGGAGTGATGGATGTGTCCATAATGATTTTTCTTTCTGTGGCACGGTATTGATGGATTTAATGAACTAAGTTGGGTTGTTTTTTTTTCACTTTGGTGTTGCAGCAGCCAAAGGATTATCTGATATGGATTCCTCAATACTCCTGCAGCACAATGGAGGCATTCCAGCCAATAAAAAAATCTCTACGACGTTGCCAGAGCTGGAATATCGAGAAAAAGGGAAAGAAAAGGACAAGGATGCAAAGAAACACAACCTTGGAATAAACAACAACATTTTGCAACCTGTAGACTCTAAAATACAAGAAATTGAATATATGGAAAACCATATCAATAGTAAAAGATTAAATAATGATCTTGTAGGAAGTACAGAAAACCTCTTGAAAGAGGACTCATGCACTGCCTCGTCCAAAAATTACAAAAATGTCAGTGGGGTTGTGAACTCCTCACCCCGCAGCCACAGTGCAACCAACGGGAGCATCCCCTCCTCATCCTCTAAAAATGAGAAAAAACAGAAATGTGCCAGCAAGAGCCCGAGCACACATAAGGACTTAATGGAAAACTGTATTCCTAATAACCAGCTAAGCAAACCAGATGCACTGGTAAGGTAAGTTGGGCTGAGCCTTGTCTCATCCTCCCTTGGTCCATCAGGGCTCAGGGGATTTAATTTGCTTTTTATTATGAAAATGTCGTTTATGATCACGTAGAGGAGGCAGAATTGTGTAGTGGTGGGATGAGATCTGCAGGAGATGTCTGGAGCTGTGTTCCTGGTTTTTGTTTGCTCTGCACCCTGGAGCAGATTGCTTCATTGCTGGCTCAGGATCTGCTGCTCCCCTGCCTCAGGTCTGTTGTGAGGCACCATAAATACCCTGGTGAAGGCAGGAGAGAAACTTGGACAAAATCAGCTCATCTGTCCTTGACAGCTCTTCTGGGGAGCAACCTTTGCCTCTGCAGGGCCTCCAGCGGGGTTTCTTGGTGCCTGAACAGGTGGTTTTGCTTTGTTTTTCCTGTGAAGTGTTTGGCTTTTGCTGGAATCTTTAATTCCGAGTGTGGAGGCAGAGAGTGCAGCGAGGCAGTGCTGGTGTGGAGCTGAGTCCAGCTCTGCCCACAGCCCTGGTGCAGGCACAGGGGTTGGTTTGGGAATCTGTCAGCAGGGAAAAGCCCCAGCCTTACATCTGCTCCTGGGAAGTTCAGAGGGAGCTGGATCTGTGAGGTGCACCCTGAGACAGATGGTGTTGTCATGTGCTGCCAGGAAAAGCTCCAGCGAGGAAAGTGCTGTGGCTGTGCACGGAGAGATGTCTGGAACAAAAACTCTCCCACAATTCTGCCCTTCTCCAGCGTTTCCCACCTGGCTCGTGTCTCTCTTATTCCTTCTTCCACCAAATCAGTGTTGGCCAACTTAATTGGCAGCTCGGGCTTGTTTTCCCTGCAGGTACCTTTGATAATTGGGCTTTTGTCTCTGAGGATTTGTGCTGTGGGAGCACAATTACTTCAATGGAAATATTATTTTCTTCTCTGATAATCACTCTGCCCCTGATTGACATACCCCAATCAGAGCCAATTAAACACCCGGACTAATTGATACCTAAATCAGATCAATCTGATCTGTAAATGCAGTGCAGCCAGGATTGAAGGGATGCAGATTGCTCTGCCTGGCTGTTCCCACTCTCAGCTGGCAGCTCTGCACTCTTTATAAGGTTTGTTTTATAAGGTTTATTTTCTCCCTGAGGGAGAGAAGGGTCAGCTCAGTTTGCTGCACTTCCAAACATTCCTAAGTCTTGAGGAGAGGGAAGGGAAGGCCTTCAGGAATGATCTGCCAGCCTCAGAATTGTGTGGCTGTGATTTAAACCTGGTGTGTTTAAAGCTTAAAGGGCACTAATTGCCCAAGGTGAGTTTTGGATCACAGAAATGAGCCTACAACAAAACAGGTCGTGTCCTTAGGGAATTCCAGCTCCTGGAACTCGCTGGGGAAGGACAGAGAACACAGCTGTGCTCTGACAGTGCCTTACTCTGCCCTGAGAGGGAATTCACCTTCTTCAGACAAGTGTTTTTGGGATGTGTGGGTGTGGAGCTGTGCTACAAATCCCTGGAGCTGTTCCTTGTCCCTGATGTCCCTGAGCAAGCAGTCCAGGAGCACCAAACCCCAGCATCCTGCTCCCAGCTGCTGCCTGAAATCATTCATGAAATCATTCATGAAATCTTGTTTCTGCTCAGCCTGGCTGTGTAACTCCCACACCACTGGGAGCATAAACTCACCTGACAAATTGGATGGGATGGATGCACTTAAATTTAAAAATTCATGGCGCTTTTTTATTTTAACCTTGCCAATTATCCCGTCCCTGGAGTGGCAGGCATTTGTTCATCATCTTTTCCACTTCCAGGAGCGTTATTCATTCCTGTTATTAAACTTCCAGTCTGCTGGAGCCTGAAAAGGGCTGAGTGAAGTCCTGCATTTGTTCAGGCTCAGGTCAGATCTGCTCAGCTTCCAAATAAAGCTGCTTTTTGTGCCTCTGTGTCCAGCAGGCTCGCAGCAGGATGGCAGAGCCGAGCTGCTTTCCTTTTGTGTCCACACACGATGGCCCCGAGCTGAGTAACCAGGAGCCAATGTGAAATATTCCTGCTGCTGCTGCTGGGGACTTGGGATGAACAGGGCTGGAGACAGTCAAGATCAGGAGTTTTACAGGGTTGCTCACTTTGAAACACTTGTCTTGATCTCTCTGGAAGGGTCCTGCTAATTCAGGTTTATGTCTATATTTTGTATATAGAGTAGGGCTCTTATTTGAAGCAAAGCTTTTATTTTTGCTGTCTGGTGGAATGTCAGGGCCTGAGCAGGTTTGTGGAGAGGAACTTCCTGATGCCCATCCCTGGGAACTGTTCAAATTCCTGGGAATTGTAGCCAGAGCTGAGGGATCCCAGGGGCCCAGGAACCTCTGGGGTTTTCTGAGACATCTCCTGAGGGTGCTGAAATCTGCTGGTGCCTGCCAGGCCCTTAATCACTGAAATTCTGTGATCTGAGTCTTCTTTCCCAACTCTGGTAACAGGGCCAGTGGAGGGATCCATTTTGGGGTCAGCCTGGTGCCCCTTTGCACTTTGCTGCTGTTTGTCAGGAGGCACAGAGCTAATTTCATTTTTTACCATTTCACTGTCATTTCTGAGGTGAAACAGATTTAGAGCCTCAATATATGGAACAAGTCCAAGCTGTAATTGCTGCAGAATTATTTTTTTGTTGTTTATTGCACAAAACTCATGACCTGCCCCTGCTTTTTAGCACCCTTAAAAATCCCTGTGCTAAAACCACAGAAAAATCCTGGCAGTGCAGCTTGGCAGAACTGTCTGTATCCACGGAGGTCCTGCCTTTGGCACACGAGGTGATGAACAAGCTGTCTCATGTACTAATTATTCCCACAGATAACGAGGACATCTTCTGGCAGTTGGACTGGGAAAATTCTTGGTGAAGCCAAAGCCGCTCTGCCACAGCTTATTTCTCTTTCCCAAAATGGTGTTACCTGCAGAGGCAGACTGGGAGGTTTTTAATGTGAATTTGTGGCCATTTGGTGCCAATGCTGTAAAATTCAGTGGCGTCGCTGATGGGCAGAGAGGGGTTGGTGCCTCTTGCTCACCCCCCTGCCTGGGGTGGCATTAAAGCAGCAGAAGGTTTCCTGTGTCAGCTGCAGGGGGTGGTGGCCAGGCTTTCCTGCCCTGGGAGGGCGAGCACAGAGCAGAAAATCAGGATTGGGAATGGAAATGAGGAATGTGGGAGCCAAGCCCTCCTGCAGGCCCTTCCCAAGGCAGCAGAGTGCTCAGGAACAGAACAACCTTTGGAAATGGGAACTGCCTGGGGCAGGGAAAGGAGGATCCTGTTTTCCTGTGGATTCCTGGCTTTTTGGGAATGGAAACTGATCCTTAAAGCCTGTCAGGTCCAGCAGGGAAAGGAGGATCCTGTTTTTCTGTGGATTCCTGGCTCTTTGGGAATGGAAACAGGTCCTTAAAGCCTGTCAGGTCCAGCAGGGAAAGGAGGATCCTGGCTTTTTGGGAATGAAAGGAGGATCCTGTTTTTCTGTGGATTCCTGGCTTTTTGGGAATGAAAAGAGGATCCTGTTTTTCTGTGAATTCCTGGCTCTTTGGGATTGAAAGGTGCTCCTCAGAGCCTGTTTATTCCAGCAGGGAAAGGAGGATCCTGTTTTTCTGTGGATTCCTGGCTTTTTGGGAGTGAAAGCTGCTCCTCAGGGCTGCAGGAGCACAGTGGCCACTTCAAAGGAGCAGCTTCACTGCAGGGGCTGCTTGTGCCAGAGCAGAACAAAGGCAGAGCTGGGGCTTTAGGAGAGCATCTCAGGGCCCTGTGGGTCCTTTAAAATGATAATTTTTATATAAACTGTGTTTCATTCGAGTGCAATTGCCAGGTGATTATGGGATGGAGTAAACTGAGCACCCAGACATCGATACTGGGGAGCATTAAAGCTGAATTGTCTTTGAGTTCATCCATCAATCTCCCCCCAGGTATTTGGGAGAATTCTCCCTCTCAGAGGTGATCCCTGATTAATTCTCCTCGCCGGGAATGAGAGGAGGTGGTGCTCAGCAAAGGAAATGGGTAAATCTGCAGTTAGGGGAATGACAAACTGAAGGAATTGACCTCGCTTGTATAAACAGCACAACATAATCTGCAACTAAAGCCTCATTTAAAGAGCAGTTCTGTGGCAGAATGAGTGCTGCTGTGTGCAGCAGCAGGGAAAATCATCTTCCACAACTCGGCTTTTCTTTGCTCCCCCTCCTCTGTAAATAATTTTCTCCAATAAGCCTGGAAGTAAGAGACTTAAGCAGCAAATGAAAGCAGAGTAAGAATAACAATAATCTGAAAAATGCTGGTTTAGAGGGTCATTTATCATTGTAGCAGCAGTGCAGCTCCCTGCATTGCTCCCTGCTTGCAGCAGTGATTTTTTTATGCCTTTGTATTGGTTTACCTCGATGTGCTGCTGTTTTGGAGTGGTTTTAATGCCCTTTGGGAGAGGTGACCTCTGTGACAGCACGTGTGGGTCTGAGGGGTAACTCCCTTCTTGTTTGATTTTTCTTAATGAAGTTGTGTCTGCCTAATTGGGGCAGAGAAACCACCAGGGGAGCCTTTGCATGATGATGGATTATGATCTTCCTCACTTGTTCTAGGGAGACAGGAGGCTGCACTTGCTCTGTAATTGGCACAAACCAGATATTCTCTGCTCTGGTGTTTCAAGCTGGAGCAAAACCTTCAACGTAATGAAAAGGGGTAATTAAAACCTGCTAAAATCTTCCTGTGAAACCTCATTCCCAACAAGCCCGTTGATAAAGCAATTTCCAATGGGTTTGTGTGTCATTGACTGGAAGGAGGGGAATTTTCTGTGTTGATTTTTTTTCTGGCCCCTTTGGAGTGGATGTTCCACCCTCCCTGAGCCCCCATCCCAGAAATTCCTGCACACAGAAGGAAAAGCTGTGGCTGTCTCTGCTCCAGGTCTGAAGATTTGGCTCCTGCAGGTTTTTTCCAGCCCTGGGAGCACTCAGGTGCAGGAACACCACCAAGCAGATGGCTCCACAACCCTGAACTCACAGCAGTTCCCCACTGCCAAAAATCCAAATTCAGCCTGTCCTGTGCCAGCACCTCTGGGCTCTTCAGGCTTTATGTGCTCAGGGCTTCTTTTCCTGGAATACTCAATACCCAAAATAAATCCTGGGGTATTTTAGTTTGGCATAGTCTGAGCTATTTACAGCTCTTATCTTCACCTGTCACTTCATTGTAGCCATGGATATTGAAATTTATGGATCAGTGTAAAGCGGAATTCAGGTGTGTTCCTCTATTGAAACAGCGTTTTTTTACAAAAACCTGGACTAAAACCAATCAGCTGTTGGCACACCCCAGCCTGGTAGTGGTTCCTACAGCTTCTTACTCTCTTTAATTCAAACATTTGCTCTCTCTAAAACACCAGGCTGCTGCTTTTTTGGCAGGTGAAATGAAACTCTGATTTCTTTGCCCAGTGACTGCCCTGTCCATCATTTAACACTTGCACAGGGTGGCACCACTCCCCTAAAACTAAAACCAGCTGCTGCTGTTCCCATTTTGGGGCTGAGGCTGGAATATTTGGTCAGGTTTGCAAATTCTTTCCCTCACCAGGTGTCAAAGTGATCTGTGCACTTCCCTCTGAGGTGGGTATTTGCTTTGTGCTGTTACCATTTGCCTGTAAGATGATTTTTTTTTCCTGTTTAAGGGTGCTTTTGCCCATTTATAGTGCACTGAAGGAATTTATCTTCCCAGGAGGGCGCTTCCATAGACCTGGAGAGGCAGCTGGGGCAGGAGGGGCTGAGGTTTGAGTTGTCTGAGGTGTCCCAGCCTTTAGAGGATGCTCCTGGCTCTTCATTCCCCCTCTCACCTCTCTGGGCTGTTTTAGCTGTTACAAAACCACTTCTCTGGATTTCCACAGCTTTGGTGATTCCACACTTCCCCTCTGGATTCAGTGGCACAGGGTGTCCTCACTGTTCATCTCCCAGTGCCTTTTAGGCTGAGATTTCCCTGCACTGGAGCCCAAAAATGTTTCATTTAGAAATCAAAAAGCTCCAGCCCTTCATCTGCACTGCTGAGTGTCACTGAGGGCAGCTCTTTTTGGCTTTTGTGATTGTTCTCCTCATCTTGATGTCCCACTGCCACGAATCCAGAGTGGAACCCTAGGAAATAAAACCACCTTCATCTTCTTTAAGGACATTTAAAAACTCTCCAATCAATACCTGGCAGAGCAAAGGAGGACTGTGTGAGAATGGCTGGAGTGTATTTTCTTTAAATAAGTGTGTAACAGAGTTTAAAAAGGTTGATTATTCACCTGTGATGTGTTTTTATTGTAAGAATCAATAACCTTATTTGTGGGGGAAAAATCAAAGCGAGCTGAGTGCCTCTCTTCCAAAACATGTGTTTTATTTAACAATGTTTTAATTAATAAGATTACATGAATCTTTCAGGAACTTTCCAAAGCTACAATCTTAAGTGTAGAGCAGATGGTCTGTGTTCAAGAGCAATTAAAACTAAATTTACTGACTCCTGAGCTGGGGATGACTTAACACATCCTCGTTCCTCAGCATGCACATCATGTGCTGCAAGAAAATACCAACATGTTGAGGTGACAATTCAGCAGCCTGGCCCACAGCTCGGCTCTGGGTAACAAATCAAACTCAGCATTTGTGGAAATCTGTCTGTGTGTGGCTCTGTCCTGCTTTGGAACTTCTCAGACTCCAGAGAAAATGTAATTTCCATGGGATTTGTTTTACCACTTGCATGGAAGCGAATTCCCGTGGGAGGCTCCGAGGTGTGTGTGATGGAGCTGTGTATGGGGAGTTATGTAAAAGCTGATTATTTAGCAGGGACACAGTCATGGAGAATTGTGAGAGCTGATTGTTTGGAGGCTGAGAGTTTGAGGGTTTGGCAGATGGTGCCAGGTTTATTCTGTACAGAACTCGCCTGAACCTTGGGGTGAGTTGTCTGAGATGTCCCAGCCTTTAGAGGCTGCTCCTGGCTCTTCCCTGTGAAAAA
>VYZR01078963.1:14290-51219 GCA_013400675.1 Oxylabes madagascariensis | reverse complement strand
AGCTGCTTGCCTCAAAATCAGAGACTAAGACATAAATATTCCTTTGATTGTGATTTCTATTTTCTGTTCTACTATTAGGTAAATGACTACAAAAGTAGTAGCCACTCTGAGCCAATGAGAAAATGTTACAGCCAAGATATCACCTAATCATAAACAGTTTAAAAAGTATTCATAATTTTTTCAATAAACAGAAGAAAGGTGTTAGTCTGTTAGTCAAAGGTGATATAAACTCTCTTTATTGCGCGTCATTTATTGGCAAACTTATCTCTCAACATTTGACTCAAAGGCACAAAGGCACAACATTTCCTTTATCAATGGGAAACATTACACATAGCTAAATGGATGGGATAAACACACAAATAAATAAATGTTAAACCAGATATATGTGTGTATATATATATATATATTAGTTCTTGGATTTTAGAGTTCTTCAAAGCATTAGTGCCTACAGGCAGTGAATAAATAGCTCAATGTGTCATTACTCTTCAAGTAAAAAGAATAAATACCAAGTACAGAAAAGAGGAATAAGCATTAAGAATTACACCTTTTGTCAGAGTTGATAGTTACTTACAAAGGACCTGAGTCAGCAAAACACATAAGCACATGCTTAGTTCTCTCCAGTTCTTCAAATATTTTTATGTATTTTGGTGAATGTAAACAGTATTAAGTATATGCCTATCGTCTTCACTGGATGAAGGGTTTTTGACTTGTTTACACTTAGAAAGGACTTGAGGAAAAACAAAACAAAACAAAACAAAACAAACCGCGCATCTGCCTGGGAGCAGCTCTTTTTAGTCCTACTATCCTAAACCCCTTAATTTGGAAGTTTTACTCACCCAAGGCAACCTATGCAGTTTATGCAAACTGATTTAGTAAAATTCCCCACAGGAAAAAGAAAAGTCTTACATTATCCTACCCCAAAATACATGCTGGCAGAAAATTATATGGGAGGCGTTTAGGAGTAGAACATATCACAAAACTGCAACTCATGATTCCTTTGCCAGAGTGCCATTGTTTGGGTCAATATTTGCTGTACAAGTTAAGGCTGGCTGAGCATTAACATGAAATAAATATGCCTTGTAGTGATATCTGCCAATATTTAACAGGAAGTTCATACAAATCTTTCTCCCTTGGCCTTTCATTAACTGTTTCAAGAACTTGTGTCCCTGGACACAGGAGACTCAGGGCAATGGAAATTTGGGCATGCCTTCTTCCCTTTTTTGTAACCAAAGAAGAAAACAACAAGCCAACACAAAGCAGATATATTATTCCCTTGTTTCAGAGTACACTGAAAGCCTGGAAGAAGTTTGCTGGTGCAACAAAGCCCATCTTAGAGGACAAAGACAGACCTAGTATTTCTAGATATAGCTGGAATAATCCAGCTGTTTTAATATGATTTTTAAAATAATCTCTAAACTTAAAGCATCTTTATGGAGGCAATGCAACATCATTAGAGCAGTGTGAACTTTGAACAGCAAGAAAATCACTCCAAAATTCCATCTATCTATGCGGTGTTATTTCTAGCTGGACATCCTGCTGTGGACAGATGCATTTTATTTTATGTGTTTTGTGGTACTGGTGGCTGGGAGAACGAGGTCATCCACAGTCACTGTAAGGCTGATGTGTCTACCTTCACCTTTCAATTCATAGATCCTTGCAGGACCCTCATCTACTTTCTTTCTCAGATTTCCAGTTGTTGAACAGTAAAGACAACCATGTCACCAGAAATTAATATTAGTTATCCCTTGTACAAACAAGAAAAATCACCGTTTATATCCTTTACATTATTATTTGTGTTCATCCAAAGGAATTTAGAAATTGGATTTTCAATTTGTGCAAACAAGATGAATGAAGGAGTTGTTTTCTGGAGCTGAAGGAGCTGAAGGAGCTGAGCAACTTCTTCAGGGCCCATCGGTTACTCCTGAGAGATGTCTAGCATCTCTCTACTAAATTATATTGTCATTCATATTCAAATGTATGTTTTCCACATCTTTTTAATGTCATAATTTTCTGTCTATGAACTGATGTACGGGTAGTGGGTTTTTCTGTTTTATCATGAGTGGTTTTGGAAGTTACACAGAATTATTTTCTTCTCTAAAAAAGTTTCCTTTCATGCAGACAGATGAAATTCCATTGCAAGGATAATTCCTGTACTGTGAGTCAGGTACTGCAATGTAAACTGCCTATTTTTTAAAGGACTTAATTCTGTAAATGGAGGGGAAATTATTCAAGGAATATCCTTGAGAAAATGAACATATGAACTTCTGCAAGTCATTTACAGAAAAATTACATGCAAAGGAAAAGTAAAAATTCAGCTCAACTTTTCCCTGTGTTACCACATGGTGGCCACATAACCCCAGCCATGTGGGCTGCTGCATCAAGAACACTGAGAAACCCCTGATAATACCAGTTCCAGCATGTTTTCCATGCACCCCACATGAAAAGATTTGATCTACACTAAAGACTTCTATGCAAGTTCTACAAACTTACTAGCATTTCCTAAAAACTCAGGTAATATAATTCTGCCTACTATGTAGTCTGATTATTGGACTGGTAATTTAGACAGGAACTGGATGTAATCAAAATACTAGAAGCACAATCATAAATGAATGAGAATTGAAAAAAATCTTGTAGAAATACCCAAACTCAATTTTTCAAGTTCTTCAGAAAATGATTGAATTTGCTACAGTAAACTATGATCTTTTAATATTACTTATAATTTACTTTTAACAATGACATGTAACATGAAGTTCATAAATGTATTAACAATGCATCAATTTCTGTATTAAAATTGGTTTAATTTAAAACAAATGTCATATTTGATCTGTGGAAATATTTCTGCAGCAAACTAAGCTCAACTCTGACACAGAGTTTAGAGTGGACAAACTTTTCTATTTACCACAGTGTTCTCCTGATTCAGTCTTCAGTATAACACCCAATACCCCCACTGGCAGCTGGGGATTTGGGTTCTCTAAACACCTCCCACAAGAATGGGACCAAAAGGTTTGATACACATCACCTGCTCCCCTGGGATGCCTGGGAAAAGCTTGAGAGCCTGACTTCAATCAGTTGTCAAAACACACGTCAAAATTCATAAAGGATTACATAAGAAGGCCAAATACATAGAAAATAAGGGGAAGTTCACCTGTCAGACTTTTATCTAGGACCAATTTGAGATTGTTTGTATTTTCCCCAGGAATCTTTTGACACACCAAACAGGGAATTAAAAACACTGCGAAACCTTGTAAGAATTGTGAGTATAATGCCACATACATCCACCATCTGCTGCAAGCAGCGTGTGCTGCAAAGGAGGCCTCTAGCTGAGGGGCAAGAACTTACTAGCAGTCATCCTTGCTGTATTGTGAAAGAGGTCCTTTGGTCAGGAACCTGACCCTGAAACTGTGTGGAGACTTGAAGCAACTGAACCCCATCTCTCCTGAGGCACTGTGGCATCATCTGCAAAACAGCATTTTACACTTTTTTGTACAAAACTCAGAATCTTTTCAGGTTTAGACTTTTTATTTTTTGGGTATAATAAAGTATTGAAATTTTCAATGGAGAGCAAATACTTCTCTCAAAGTGCCTTTCTTTCAATGGAAATAAATTACAAATGGTGATCTACTCATAAAGTGTGAGGAGCCATCCTATACAAAACTGGAAAATTAGCTGCCTTAAAGCAACCTTATTTAAACTTATTAGAAACCTTTAGGCTTCAATACTGTATCATAAATGCATCAGTAGGAAAAGCTTTCAGAAGAGCTGTCCAGGTTTGTCTTAACTTGGGCAACCTGTCGGAGACAATCCTGCTTTTATGGATGCCTCTTCCAGATTCCCAAAGCAAATCATAGCCAAAGCAATGCCTACCCTGAAGTCTATAGTTCGCAGAATCATAGAATCATAGAATCATTAAGATTGGAAAAGACCTCCAGGATCATCCAGTCCAACCTTTGACCACCCACTACCTCAACAACATGACCATGGCACTAAGAACCATGTCAAGTTGTTTCTTTAATAGTTCCAAGGATGGTGACTCTACCTCATCCCTGGGCAGTTTATTCTAATGTTTAACCACCTTTTCAGTGAAAAAACTTTTCCTGATGTCTAGCCTGAGCCTCCACTGGCACAATGTAGACCTATGTCCTCTCACCCTGTTGCTGGTTGCCTGGCAGAAGAGGCCGACCCCCACCTGGCTGCAACCTCCTTTCAGGCAGTCACAGAGAGTGATGAGGTGTCCCTTGAGCCTCCTTTTCTCCAGGCTAAGCAACCCCAGCTGCCTCAGCTGCTCCTCACAGGACTTGTGCTCCAGACCCTTCCCCAGCTCCGTTGCCCTTCTCTGGACACGCTCCAGCCCCTCAATGTCTTTCTTGCAGTGAGGGGCCCAGAACTGAGCACAGGATTGGAGGTGTGGCCTCAGCAGTGCCCAGTGCAGGGGGACGGTCACTGCCCTGCTCCTGCTGGCCACACCAGGGCTGATCCAGGCCAGGATGCCATCGGCCTTCTTGGCCACCTGGGCACAGCCGGCTCATGTTCAGCTGCTGCTGAGCAGCACCCCCAGGTCCTTTTCCACCAGGCAGCTTCCCAGGCACTGCCCCCAGCCTGTAGTGCTGCCTGGGGTTGTTGTGTCCCCAGTGCAGGACCTGGCACTTGGTCTTGCTGAACCTCATACAATTGGCCCTGGCCCTTTGATCCAGCCTGTCCAGATCCCTCTGCAGGGCCTTCCTGCCCTCCAGCAGATCAACACTCCCACCCTACTTGGTGTTGTCCTGAAGCGGACTGAGAGTCCCCTCAATCCCTTGGTTCAGGTCATCAATAAAGATGCTAAAGAAGGCTGGCCCAAATATTGAGCCTTGAGAAATGTCACTTGTGACCAGATCTCAGTTGGAAGTAACTCCATTTCCCATCATTCTCTGGGCCCAGCCATCCAGATGTTTAAAAACTAGAGAAGAACTGTAAGGTGCCAGGTTCTCTAGGAAAATGCTGTGGGAGACAGTACTGAAGGCTTTACTAAAGTCCAGAGAGACTACATCCACAGCCTTTCCCTCATCCACTAGGGAGGTTACCTGGTTAAGAAAGGAGACAAGGTTGGTGAAGCAGGACCCGCCCCTCACAAACCCATGCTGCCTGGGCCCGTTGTCCTGCTTGTCCCGTATGTGCTGCACGATGACACTCAAGAGGATCTGCTCCATAATATTCCCTGGGAATATTCCCTGGGACAGTGAGGAAGCTGGGGGAGCAAGATGCAGATTTGACACATTGAGTCTTCTCAGAAGAAATCTTATTTCGTAGCAACATCTCGTCCCCACTGACCCATGACTCATTGCATGGTACGTTTGCCCAGGTCTGCTGACAGGGCCCTTTCCCACTGCCATCGTGTGCTACAGTCCCTCCCAGGGGATTGCAGCTTTTGCAGAAAAATACAAACAGACTGTCAACACTGACACAGTAAAGTCTCCTTCCTCACTGAAAATAGGGCAAATTCCTATCTAGGTTAAAGTGGGATCAGACCAGGTTCCAAGGTAGGTGAGCTAGCCAAAAAATGAAGTACCTAGAGAACCAGCTGGTAAGGATACACTGAATTCTGTGAATATATTTTTCTATGTAGAAGTGCAAACTAAGGCACCATGTTTAAAAATGTGTTGATAACACCCCAGGGAAAAGAGATCATGCACAGAACAAATTCCCTGATGGATGTAGTTATTCAGCCACGGAAGTGAGGACAGGGAACTTTCAGCCAGAATGGGGACACTGGATGATTTCTGAAATGTCACAGAGCCAAATCCATAACGCCAGAAAACTGCCGAGGATCTATCATCCCACAGCTTCCCACACCTTTTCTCCAGGATTTTTGCACCAGGTTATAAAGTCATGGGATTTAGAGCAGTGAGAAATTCAAGTTCTTTCTGAAATGCCTTCATAATAATGAGCATTGTCTCAGTAAACGACAATCACATCTTGCATATTCCCAAGCAAATGGCTTCATTGAGAAGAGATGCATTTCAGAGAAATACCATTCTTGTTTCAGGTTGCCCCTTTGTGTGTTCTGTAAATCTTCAAAGTGGTTGTGACTATAATTCATCTGGGCCGTGGGCAGAAAGAGACATTTCTCCCAAGAGGGGCACAGACTACATGTGTGTGTGGTCCAAGGGAAAGCAGCTTTAATCACGCGCTGAGAGTAATAGGCATTGTACTGTGACTAAATTTACTGTGCTTTCTGGCAGACTCTTTCTGGAGGGAGAAGGGGCGCATTTCAAGCTCTAATCTTTGTTTTGTCTGTAGATTTTCACTCTTTCTATACTAACTTGATACTAGGGGCCTGATCTTCACAAAATGGGGCCCAAAGTCAGCATCTACTTTTGCAAACTCAAGTACCTAGCACATGTGCATCTCAGTGCAAAGCAGAAGTGACTCACAAAGAGCTCTGGACATGTGGCTCTGCAAAGTCCCTTTTTGCTTTCATGTATGGTAAAGATTTTACACAACTGTAGTTACATTTCTGAGAATAAGATGCTGGCTGTTAGTCCAGAGATACATTTTATTCTCATCTCATTGCCAAAGGCAACTGAAGTATTGAAATACAAGCACAGTGCCAACTGTGCGGTTAAATTGAAGTCACCAACTCAGCTTTTCTGCAGATTTAATTGGCAAGACTGCAGTCTTTTCAGGTCTTTTCAGATTTGGTCATCCTCTTTGCACAAAATTAAGAGAATTAAGGCCAAATCCAAGCATAAAATAACACCATAAGACCCTCATTGTCCTCATGAAATGGACAAACATGACATGTTTTCCTTCAGTTTGATTTACACCATCAGCATTTGGAAGCACAGTCATTGTTTAGCCAAACCTGCCAAA
This sequence comes from Oxylabes madagascariensis, assembly GCA_013400675.1. NCBI lineage: Eukaryota > Metazoa > Chordata > Aves > Passeriformes > Timaliidae > Oxylabes > Oxylabes madagascariensis. The sequence continues at coordinate 44,370 of VYZR01078963.1, read as the reverse complement.
TGTTTTCTATTTAATTACACAATGCAACCACAGAGTTTCCTAGGAAAAGATCTCTTGTTTATTTATTTACTTAAGTTGATGAGATACTACCAAATGACTAGACATAATTCTCAGTAAAAAAAAAGTACTGAGGAAGCAACATTTATAAACAAGTAAGAAAAAAGCGGTTGTATGGGTTGTGGTTTTTTTTTTTAATTTGAGAACAAGAANCCAAGCATAAAATAACACCATAAGACCCTCATTGTCCTCATGAAATGGACAAACATGACATGTTTTCCTTCAGTTTGATTTACACCATCAGCATTTGGAAGCACAGTCATTGTTTAGCCAAACCTGCCAAATGTTTTCTATTTAATTACACAATGCAACCACAGAGTTTCCTAGGAAAAGATCTCTTGTTTATTTATTTACTTAAGTTGATGAGATACTACCAAATGACTAGACATAATTCTCAGTAAAAAAAAAGTACTGAGGAAGCAACATTTATAAACAAGTAAGAAAAAAGCGGTTGTATGGGTTGTGGTTTTTTTTTTAATTTGAGAACAAGAAAGAAGAAAGTGCAGAAAACAAGACTCAGACTTTTGTATTTTCGTCACAATAAGTACAAAAATCTATGGAAGAATAGAGATGTATCACTGTAGTGGATTTGTGTGTCATTTTATGTTGCAGACAGCAAACAAGGGGTGTGTAACATGCTTCCTTAGTCTTTCTTCTCTCCATCTGTCCTGCCCTGCTCACTGTCTGTCACAGCCAGTCCATCCTGTCAATCTGGAGTTTGGCTTTATTCAGTTCTGAAGAGAAGGTGTCTCATTGTCACAAGATGTAACTAAAGTGATTAGTTCAGATTCTTTCAAAGGGAGATTGTACTTTTATGAATAAAAATATCATCTGAAATTGCATTACCTTGAGTCATAAGTAAATCCTTTAGGGCATAAACTGATCACCAACAGGCTTGACAGGGGAATGTCTTCAGGCAGTGTATTACTGCTAGTGATGAGTGACAAGTTATGTTATTTCTATACAGAAGTACTGAGTTGCAGTCAAAATGGCCTTTTAATTTATTAGAACACGACAAGGAAGAAAAAACTGTAATGTCTTTCCAAGAAAGACTGGCTCTTGTACACAATGCAACCACTCAGTGTTAACAAGGCAGTGGGCACAGTACTGGAGTCACTTTTCAGACAGCAGACAGTTTTCAGATTTAAAGGGATATTATAAAGTAACCTTAAATTTATCACTAGAGAAAGAAAACGTGCTGATCAGAAAAATTAACTCTTTTCTCCTTCAAAACTATTCCCTCCAAATGTTCTGGCTCATACCCTCAAAATGTTTGGGATGTATCTCCTTTTGCTTTTCTGGTGAGAAAGGCAGCTTGACCCTATTAATCCCTTCTCTCATGCTTTGTTTTTAACAGGTCTTTGGAACTTTGGGATGAGCAGTTCCACGCCTCACCATCACATTGCCTCTTGTTGAACAAACATCTTCTCAGGGGTCTGAGAGTGCTTGTCTCCCCTTGAAACTCCTAGCAAGAGAAAAACAGACTCATCCACTGGCAACCAGAGGCTTCTGAATGCCCACAACTTCTCTGCGACAGCTGGGTAACAAAAGAAAGCCGGTATTTTCAAAGCAAAAATGGTGGGCCTCCATACAGCGTGGCTACTATCCCAGAGGGTGGGCCGCTGGACAACTCCAGGGAAAGGGTAGCCAGGCTGCAGTGGCTGAAGTGATGCATTGGTGGAGGTGGTGATGGTGTAGAGGGTCCTTGTGCCCTCAGCTCCCGGGAGCTCTCCCCACTTGTAATGGTGACAATACACATGGGTGTGTCCTCCAGCAGCAGAAAAGGGGTAAAGAATTACGGGATGGCAGAGAGTTTTTGAGGGGATCCCAAGAGAGCACCATGTGTGGGGTAAGCTCAAAGCCTGGAGGGAGAGCTCACCAGACCCCCTAAACAGAGACTCACACATCCAAACTTCCCCAATTCTGCTCCTTCATGTGCAATTTCCTGAAAAAGGGTGTATCATCCAAAGTGTTTTTAAATAGCGTATACAACCCTCATCGTTATTTTAATTTTAAAATGTTCTGCAGAACTAATTATTTTTAATGTGGCTTAAAAAAAAAAAACAGGTGTGGTAGAATAATATTTTTAACTCTAGCAATTGAAATTCAGAACCCTTATAAAATTACCAACAGTCTTTCGAATTGCAGTTCAGAAAGAATTATTTCCTTTTATGACATTCACTCCCTTCTTTATGTAATATTTAACCCATGGTGCTGTAAAGGTTATAGGAGCTGCATACTTTGGAAGGTTTATTCCTCATCCCACTGTTATGACACACAAATAAGTGACCAAGTAAGTAAGTAAAGCTAAATAAATGAGGCAGGAGAAACACAAGCCGAAGTGAAGTATGGCTTATTCTTAATCCTGACTCTTTTGGGGCACTTCTTTGTGAGAATCCTGAAGTAGCTGAAGACCCCTTCAAAGAAAAGCTAGTTATAGCAAACTTATCCGCGGCGCTCATGTGATCAGGTAATGTACTCGATTCACACAAACAGGTAATCCACGGGGCCGCACTCTAGACAGTTAAGTGGCTTTAGCATAAACTCCTATTGCAGAGGGCTGGAAAGCAGATAAAAGCTTCATTTGTCTTCTAAACCCTCGACAAAAATCTGCCCATTATACAGTGCAGACCTGTGTGAAGGCTCCTGGTGCCTTTTTGATGTGGGAGACAGTGCGCTTTCGGCAGGGAGTCAACGACTGGCACGCTGCTGCCTTGCCTCGCCCACTCCCCATGGCAGACCAGACCCTGGGCGGGGGCTTTGCTCCAGCGCCTGGCGTCAGCCGGCCCAAAGGCATCACCATGGGAGGACACGTCCCTTGGTTCACAGATAGGGAGGGCAACAAAGGTTTGCTTATTGCTCCCGTGAAAAATAGTTTTTTTGTGTAAGGATATTTATCATCCGCTCATGTCATCGTTCCTGGGTTTCTGGTGACAGTTGTGGCATGGACAGCGTACAGAGTCTTTTATCTGTGAATGTTAACATTTCTTTGAAGACTAAGCATGAAATATATTACAACAAGTTTACTGATAGAAGTGCTGGAATGACTTCATAAGAGTAGAGGATCACAGAAACAGACACACAACTGTTTGTGACCTCTGTTTAGAAAATAAAGCAATGTTCAAAAGCACAAAACTAAACAAATTTTACATTTGTTTCAGAGGTCTGAAGCTGGGACCCAATCCACCCCTCAGAGAATTCAGCAGGAGCCTTCCCATTGACTTCAATAGGCTTTTCATCCAGCCTCCACTTGGTTTTAAATTATTCGTGGTTAAAATTCTTTCCTTCTTTACTGATAATGCAGACAGGTTTTGGTGAAGCTGGCATGCATTACATGTCCATTTCAACCTGAGACACGAGCTTCTAAAAGGGATGCAGGTACCCAGAGCCACTTTCCTGGGAGCAGGGACGGCTGTGTTGTTTCCCAGGTGGTTGTGTTGTAAAGTGGTGGGGTACTGGCAGGCTCTGCATCTACCCTGCCTTCCTGAAACTTCCCATGCTCTCATGGTTCAGAAGAAATTTTATTTCAAATCTTGAATTTTTTCAAGTCTTGTTGATACTTGCTCTTTTCTTTGTATGCCAGTTGTTCTAGGACTAAGTAAGTAAACCATCAGATTGAAACACCCTCAACACTAGACCTGAACTGAATGGTTTTGGTATATGCTTGTAGTACTGGGCCATAAATCAAATTGGGAGTAACAAATGCCCCTGACATCTAACCAACCCAAACCTGGCAATGTGATTTTAATCTCTAAATATTAATGTTTAAAAATATCTTTCCTTTCTACTAGGGGTACTTGTTAAAATTTGGGGCAATTTGTGCTGTTGCTGGTACCATTAAAATATTGAAAGTATGAATGAAATTAAAACATTACTTTGCAATTCCAAGATGCTGGAAGCAAAAACCCATGTGGGCTGCATGCCACTGAGATATGCTACACCAGTTCTGCAGTATGCAAACCCTCCATAGTTTTTTCATGTTTTCTGGTATGGGCAGCCCACCCAGCATAAAAAGACATGCAAATGATTTTAGCAGACAAGTATTGTGTTGACTAAGGTTTCCAGTGCTAAACTATCCAGAAAGATTTAGGCAATTTTTTTCCCAATGGTAAAATGCATATGTGAGTTTAAAGATGAAGAGAAATGAAATGTGTTATTTATAGTCTGAAATATCTATAATATTATGCACATGTGTATTTCACTTAATCCCTATTTTGATAAATGCCCACACTGCTAAACACCTAATGTACAACTGGATGTGGTTCCCATTTAAATTAGCAGATGCTGTAGTTTCTGATTGTTAATGATGGACCTGTTTGCCAATAAAAACAATTGATGGATCAGCATGTGCGAGCTACTGAACCTCAGCAAAAGCCCAAACTAATAAGAGGGAGACAGAAAAATGCTTCAGGTCACAGTCAGCAGATGGGAAATGGCCAGATGTCTGTGTGGGGCAGGGAAAGTACAGCATGTGTTTAAGTATATATCTATGTTTTCATATGGCAGCAACCACTGGGAAGTTCAAATACTTGGACTAACCAAAACGATGGTTTTGAAGTTTACTTTTGCATTTGGGAGACAAAAATAAACTAAAAGGACAGATACATCTCTAAATCTGAAAATTCAGCTATCAGATATAACTGATATAGGCACAGAAATGCATATTACGTGCAGTTTAGAACTCAAGAAATAAACTCTGGGTTTTGCAAGCAGATGAAAGCTACATTAGGTGATTTTGGCAACATAAGATGCCGTCTGTGAGTAGCTGAAAATAAAATTGCATTTTAACTTTCTCTTATAATTGTATTAGGCAAGAATATGCTATGAAATGTAACACATCTAAACAGCATTTTTTGCAGAGCTGTGCGACAGAAACAAATGGAGAATATTAGTTAAAAAAATGATTGAATTGTGTAATTTCTAGAAAAGAACCACATGATATGTTTACACATTAAAATCTAAGCTAGCTAATTTCTTAAGCATGCAGGCAGTAAAAATATGATTGGAAATGTCACAATTTTTTTTAATCACATGCTATTGCAAGATTGTACAGATCATATATCTCTGAGTAAAATAAATAAACCTTCCTTATTTTTCACTGAAGAGACTTTCACTTCTGTCCAAATTAAGCAACCTGGTAACACTGTCTCTGAGAGAATTATTCGTCAGCTAAAAGATATGCAGGTGCTTAAGTGTCTGACTGGACTGGGGCCTATAAGGCAAAATTAATTATAAGTAGAAATGCAATTTACTCATGGATTGAAGCAATTTGAACATTTAATTTAACTACTCTATAAATGTAATTTTCCTGTGTATAGTTCACAGCAAGAATATTTTTCCACAGGGAAAAATCCAGACCTCACCGGAGTCAATGACCATCTTTCCACTCACTTTGGTGGTTTCTGGATCAGTCCCCAGCTGTGAGTTGGGTACGTCTGCCTGGCAGTGCCAGCCCCGTGCTTGGCCCTGGGCCAGGGCACTCTCAGCTGAAGGGTTGTGTTGAAGGACCTACAGAACTCAAAAAGGAAGTTGCCATGAGGAAAATAGCTGTGTTTTTTGATGTCAACAGCAAGCAGAAAATACAGGAATCTTTCTTTTGAGGAGCTCCCCTAACTCCTTAGGACATTTGGGTGCACAAAAGCCCCAGCAAGGGCAAGATGCAGCAGGGGACATTTTAGCCAAAACCTTGATTTCTGCTTTTGTACCCGGAAAATGGCCTCTAATGTATCTGTATAACAGTGGTAGGACACAGCCAACAGGAGGAAGTGACAGCACTAGGAGGCAAGCAGAAGGAGGAAAACAGGAGATACCTGGCTGCAAATGTCTTCCTTGGCTGGCACAAACAACACCGAATGCAGTATGATGTGGATACACTCTCACTGTGGGAAGAATGTTGTCAGACAAACACCCTTTTCTGTGTGCTTTCTCCGGCCTACACACCCTCTTTACCCAGGTAATATCCTTCTTATTCAGAATCCACAGCTAAGACAGTTGTAGGACAGGAGCCTGCATGTTGAATTTCAAAAATTTTCCAAAAAACCCACCCACAAATCCTAGTGTGTGTGCTTTGTGTCGTGTACGGTATTCCATCTAAAACATACACCGCTCACTCATTAAAACGTTGGAAAGAAAGGTAGAGGTTATTCAAGCACAAGAGAGCTCCTGTTCAATGGTTTGACTGAACAACAATAGAGATCTGCACCTGCACAAGTTTCTGCCAAAATGATCTCACACAACTGTTGATCTTGATTAAATTCATTAGGCTGGGAGAGATGGATTTCTATACATCTTATTGTGCGTGTTTTATGGGTTATGCTCCTGGGTGGAATATAAGGTGGTTTTTGTTCAGGAGACAGTAGGAAAATCATGCTGAGACCCAGGCCTGCGTTTGAATTCAACGTATTCAGCAAAAATTTTGGCCAGGACTTATTTTGGACTTCAGTAAAACTCTATTATAGGAGTTTCCGTAGGTTTAAAGGAACTGTCTGAGAGTTCGTATATATTACAAATCCTATTCTGTACAGATTTTGCCTGCAGTAGCAAAGCAGCAACATTTTTCAACAATTCTGTCTTAAGTTATGAAGCTTCAGCCGTGCTGCGTAATATGGAAATACGAGCCGCGTAATATGAAACTACGCACCGCGTAATATGATGCTATGCACCGCATAATTACGATACTACGCGGCACGTGATATGATACTACATGCTGCGTAATTACGATACTACGCACCGCGTATGATCATATGCGCCGTGTAGCATTATACTATGCACCGCACCGCGTAATACTACGTGCCGCGCCACGTACTATGATACTACGTGCTGTGTAATTTCAATACTACATGCTGCGCTGCGTAATATGATACTATGCACCGCGTAATTGCGATACTACGCACCGCGTCGTGTAATATGATACTACGTGCTGTGTAATTTCAATACTACGTGCCGCGTAATTACGATACTATGCACCACGCTGTGTAATATTATACTACGCGCCGCGTAATATGATCCTACGCGCCGCGCTGCGTAATATGATACTACGTGCCGCGTAATTACGATACTACACGCCGTGTATTTCTGATATTACATGCTGCATAATTTCGATACTACGCGCCGCGCCGCCTAATTACGATACTACGCGCCACGTAATTTCGTTATTATGCACCGCGTAATATGATACTACGCGCTGCGCCGCATAATTTCAATGCTACGCACCGCGTAATATAATACTACGCACTGCCTAATATGATACTACGCGCCGTGTAATTGCGATACTACGTGCCACGCCACGTAATTACGATACTACGCGCCGCATAATTTCGATACTACGCGCCACGTAATTACAATACTACGTGCCGCATAATATGATACTACGCACCGCGTAATTTCGATACTACGCGCCGTGTGATAACAATACTAGGTGCTGCGTAATATGAAATTACACACTGCGTAATATGAAATTACCCGCTGCGCCGCGTAATATGAAACTACGCGCCATGTAATATGACACTACACGCTGCGTAATATGGAAATTCTGGAATGGAATATGGAATTTCATCCTGGAGCCATGAAATCAGAAAGATATTTTACAAAACCAGAGCACAGGTCACGTATTTGCAATATCTTTCTTTAGCGTTAGCTGTCTTTGAAAGAAGTTTTATGTCACAGCTGCACAGCACATATTGAATAATTGCATCTAAAATATGGAAAATAAATCACAGGTTTGTCTAGACATTTGATAAAGTAAGGAAAAACAGCAGGCTTTCCTTGCCGATACTTATTCCTCCCTTCTACCTATGTTGTGGAGATGTATCTTTACATATGTATATACAGACATACAGAAACATACAAATCTAATTTCTAATCTAATGCATTTTCACTTTCCTTTGATTTACTGTTGTGGAAACAAAAGGCATGAGAACTGATTACAATCTTACTACGTTAATCAGGCTGTTTACGTCAGTAATTAATCAATGTTGCCTGTAGAGGCTCACAACCTGCCCCAAGGTACATAATTTGCCCTTCTCTTTCATTTTCACTTTGCATCATCATTTGCATCATTACAAAGGGAGTGCAGACATGTTTGCTGCTGTATCGTCTGTGCACCCTTCACTCATTTTGAGCTGAGGTGTTAAGCAAAGTCTGTGGTCAGTAGAAACGTGACACTGAAATAATATAGCAAGACTAAGGAACCTGGCATTTTCTGTTGTGAAATGGGAGAGTGGTTTCGCCCATCTCCTGGTGAGCAAAGTTCCCATGTCACTGAGTTGCCCTGGGAGTTCATGTCAGCTGAAGTTCTCCTCTGACCCACACGGCTCTCACGACTGTGCTCTGCCAGAGGTAGGAGTCTGCTGCAGCACAGCTTGTGGGGAGTTCTGACTTATTGCAACTATGTTGAAGTGCATCTATGGAAAAACAAAGCAGCTCTCCTGGGCTGATGTTCTGGCACTGAGATCCATGGACATGTTTTGCAAATGTGTATGCCTAAGTGTGCATGTGTTTGTGTACGCATGGGTGTAGGCTTTCGTAGCCAGAAACAAGATGTCACAACAGCGGATTAACAGAGTACATTGCTGAGTGTATAACTTAGTCCTGCTGAGCTTAGAGCAGACTGTTTAAAAAGGAATTATTTTTATGTAAGGCTACCCACTCTGAGACAGAACATGGGTATAATTTGAGAATAAGTAATGATATTATTCAACACTCCTACTAAGTACTTATACTAAGGCAGTACCTTCCCTGCTATAACAATGTCTTTTAAAGCTGGATTTATATGCCCATTCAAACTGAAATTTGGGCAGAGTGGGTCAAGTGGAAAGGGATAAGATCTAGTAGTGAATCTGTGGCCTTTTCTAATGCAGGTTCTGAAGTAATTTCTGAATTGAATAATTGTACATACAGATGAAATTTTCTTTGCTACATTCTGCTACTCTTAGCTAAAGGTAGGATGAGTAGCCCTGAGATGGGGCTTGTATCTCCTCACTTAATACAGATGATTACACAACTGAGGCATGCAAAGTGCTCAACCTTCAGACAGCGAAAGCAAGGGTGAGATAATTCCTACATTGTTATGCAATGAATTATGTCACCTGGACAGTACCTGACCAGGCATTCAAGAAAGGTTTCATCCTAAATCTTAATGGACTCACTCTGAAATGTGAGGAGATTGTGGACAAGCAAAGTGAATTGGCATTATTTTGGGATCCTTCCAGCTAGATGATGAGGACCTTTCCCTGGGGACATCTGGCCTGAGAAGAAACCACAGGACTGTGCACAACATTCTTGGTCAGAGGAATCAGAGGCAGCTCAGAGCTTCCCAAGGGGCAATGGACAGGATCTCATTTTACTTAGAAACAAAACTTCCACTGACTCCAGGGGTGCAGTTTTGTCCATGTGCAAAAGACAATCCAGCAGTGACACTCACACTGCAGTTGTGATGTGGGTATGGAAAATCAACATATTCTCAAAGCAATTTCCACAGTCTTAGCATATGGCCCATGCACTGAGCCCTTATTTGGGTCAATGAGAGCTTCTCATGCAGAATAAGCAAAGAAAACGTGTACAGCCTGTGCCTGAGAGGGGACAGATGCCTGCAATAGCTAAATATTTTAACAGGAGAAGCACACTTGAACAAAGGAGCTGAGTGCATAAGCCTAGGCAAGTTTCATTGAGGGCATTAATTTACACAAGCTGTATGATTGTGTTCTCATGAAATCTGCCATGCATAATTACTAAAGATGTTAATAAATAGTCAGCAAATCAGAACAGCTGGTTATGATGATACCCAGGTTTTCTAAGAAACGACAGGCTTTAACCTCATCACCATTAATACTGTGAAACATACTCTGTCCAGTGCATGTGATGGGATATCCTAAATAGATGAATATCCATTGCACTCCCTGTCCTGGATAGTGCAAAAAAGCCTAAGGTTGGCATTTTCTTTGATGTGGACCTTCCAACATAATTGCCTTTAGTTGAAAAAATAAAACCCAAAGCAAATCCCTATAAATGATGCAAAGGGAGGAAGGGCTTATGTTTTCCTTTGAAGTCATGTGAGATGTTCAGATACAGAGATTGATGCTGCTTGAGAATGTGGCCAGTATGTGGCTGCAGTCAGTTTTCACCACTTCTTTGATAAGGGTGATCTGTTGAGCCTACATTAAAACCACAGTTGGGTACAAAGAAATTATGTTTTCTTCCTATATTGTATCAAAATGTTTTCAAAGCTTATTTACCTAAAAGTTCTCTCTCTGCACCTTTTGCCTGTTTCAACTAACACTTTGGAAGCCAGTCTAGCAAACTGTGTGTGTTGCAAAGACCAGCATACCCACTCTCTGCATTTCTTGTTTTGTTAATTACTGACATATTTGTTCTGAATTTCCTCCCATCCAATAACATTTCTGCGGGGCTCTCTGTGTCCATGCTTGGCATGCCAGTGAAGTGTGGCTGCTCATGTGCTGCTCAGGAGGTTGTGCTTACCAGTGTATGTTATACATCAGAAACCTGTTCGTTTGGAGCAGAACCAAAACTGGGGATAATGTATCCTTACGGCTGGCTGGCAGGTTGGCACCTGGTGAGGACTTAAATTTCCTCAGCAAATAAGGATTGACATTAAATTCAAGGGCTAAAATTCACATAAGCATCATACAGAGCTCTCCCTGTGACAGGCTGTCTTTCCCAATAGCTGCATTCCATGCTCAGCCCACACTGCCCTACTCTTCCCTTAATGCTATTGCTGCTGTGCTGTTAATTTCCTCTACACATAAAGATAGGTCTGATGACTTGTCTGTCAAAGGGTTTTTTCCTCTCTATTAGCTAAAACAGAATCATTAGCTCTGATATTAGCTCTGATATTAACTCCATATCATATATAAGACAAACCCCATCCCCTTAGAACAACAGATAATTGGGTTGACAAGGCAAAACACACCTAACAGGACCATTTATTGTGACCATTGCAGATCTGGGTGAGAGACTGAGCTGTTTCAGTCAGCTGGGGATGTGGTGCTGGGAGTCCCAAAAGCCGGAGAAAGCCCTACTCACAATGCACTGCCCACCCTGGCAGGCTCTCCCTGCTGTCCTCTGTAACCATTCAGTCCTGAGACAACTAAGGACACCACCAGGAAGGCCACAATTTCTGCTCTCCCCAGTGTAACCCATTCTGAATCCTTTCTTATCTTCCATGCTGTAGCTGTTCTGTAAGGTTCCCTCACATCTGTGAGGTGTGTGACAGTCCAGCCTGCCTCTCCCCTTGGGACAGTGCCCATTGCCCAAGACCCCTTGCAGACGCTTCCCTCACCTCCTTCCTCTCTCTGATGTTGCCTTCAGCAGAGGCTTTGTCATGGTCAGAAGTGAGCCGACAATTTTGGGTGCAACTGCCTCTCCAAGGCATGAAAAGCCCCAGACGTGCCACACATGCCATCCACTGTCCCACCCTGCCTGGCCAGCCCCACACCTGGACTTTGTGGGGAGCACCAAAATCCTCTGGAAAAAAACCCAGTCTGCAAATCTCAGACATGACGGATTGCAGCAATTGACTGTGAGAGTATCCAGCCTCCTTTNATGCAGTCACCTCTAAACAGTTAATCAAAAGTAAAATCTTGATTTCACATAAATATTTTCTGCAAAAATAAAACATATTTTGCATGTTCTGTTTTGTCTCACTTTTTCAGTTTTTAAGGGCTCCAAAATATTTTCTGATGTCAGAGCCTGCATTACATTTTTCATTGTAAACTCTGGAGAGAAATTACAACAAATAAAATATATTTGTGACCATCTTCCCACCTGCAATATTGCTTAAAACTTTCCAAATGTTGAAAAACAGGACAGGCAGTGTCTTTTTTTCTTCTTAAGTCTGTGCTGACTGCTGAGAATTTTATCAAGGATGGATGTGAAGAATGATTAGACTGAAAAGCTGCATGGTTTCCACTCATGGACTGCAAAGAAATAAAGTAAAGGGACTCATTATTTCTCTTCCCACATCCATCATAGTGATTACTGCACTCTGAAAATTGGACAGCCAGGCCAAAGTACAAAGTTTCTTTTTTTTTAACCACTCTCCACATTACATGTGATTTTATTGCATCCCAGAACAGGGCTAAACAGAACCAACACAAATAAATTGCTCATTAAAAAGACTATGAGATCAAATTTACTGTGAAATCAGTAATTATTTTTNGGTCAGAAGTGAGCCGACAATTTTGGGTGCAACTGCCTCTCCAAGGCATGAAAAGCCCCAGACGTGCCACACATGCCATCCACTGTCCCACCCTGCCTGGCCAGCCCCACACCTGGACTTTGTGGGGAGCACCAAAATCCTCTGGAAAAAAACCCAGTCTGCAAATCTCAGACATGACGGATTGCAGCAATTGACTGTGAGAGTATCCAGCCTCCTTTGTCACCGACAGCAGCAGCAGCAGCAAGTTTGGAGGTAACAGCAGGCTCCTGTGATAAAGGTCCCTTCCAAATGTCAGCCTGTCACATCCTGGTGGGAGAAGGACTAAAAGCATTTCAAGGGAAGGAAAGTGTCTGTCGGCACGTTGCATACCTCAGGATGCTTATTATAAGGTGCTTCTTTCAGAGTGTAGCATTTTAATTTTTGTGTTTATATATAAACTCTAAAAGGTTAACTCCTGCATTTGACCTTAAAAGTACAATTTTCTCTTTTCCTATGGCAGCTCATCTTGTACCCAATGACCAACTGAAAAAGCTACAGGAACAGTTCTTATTTGAAATAGAATTTCACAATTTTGTCTGGATGATAATCAGAATTATGAGTCTCTTCAACTTGGAATTAGGCTAAGTGACAAATAAAAACATAGACCCATCTGTTCCGCTGATTGGTGTTTTCCCTTTTTTGTCTCAGTTCCCTAATTTTTTCAATACTCAGACTATGAATATTCTAAATTTGCTCTTCAGTACAATGCAGCATATCATGGCATTCCAGAACTGCAGATGCAGTCACCTCTAAACAGTTAATCAAAAGTAAAATCTTGATTTCACATAAATATTTTCTGCAAAAATAAAATGTATTTTACATGTTCTGTTTTGTCTCACTTTTTCAGTTTTTAAGGGCTCCAAAATATTTTCTGATGTCAGAGCCTGCATTACATTTTTCATTGTAAACTCTGGAGAGAAATTACAACAAATAAAATATATTTGTGACCATCTTCCCACCTGCAATATTGCTTAAAACTTTCCAAATGTTGAAAAACAGGACAGGCAGTGTCTTTTTTTCTTCTTAAGTCTGTGCTGACTGCTGAGAATTTTATCAAGGATGGATGTGAAGAATGATTAGACTGAAAAGCTGCATGGTTTCCACTCATGGACTGCAAAGAAATAAAGTAAAGGGACTCATTATTTCTCTTCCCACATCCATCATAGTGATTACTGCACTCTGAAAATTGGACAGCCAGGCCAAAGTACAAAGTTTCTTTTTTTTTAACCACTCTCCACATTACATGTGATTTTATTGCATCCCAGAACAGGGCTAAACAGAACCAACACAAATAAATTGCTCATTAAAAAGACTATGAGATCAAATTTACTGTGAAATCAGTAATTATTTTTTTATTTTACAAAGCAGTGAACAGACAGAATATCAAATGACATAGAAAGCAATGTGGAACCCACTGTGGATGCTCAGAATAAACTTCTAAAGGGAAGAAATTTGATTTGAAAGCAAAAAAAAGCACAAAATGAAGCACAGAACTTTGAATGAAAAGACACTTCAGAAAAAATAAACCCCAGGATTTGATCTGGATCCAGTAGAGATAATTTTTAGTGGAACTAGAATAATTTTACCCTTCTCTTTAAATTGACACGTTCAACTTACTCATTTTTAAAATGTCAGGGTTTTGTGGCCACTTCTATCACTGTGTCCTTATCTCCAGATGTGGAAACACACCCAGCTACGATGTGTGTGCTTTCCTACTTCATCCCCCATGGGGCAGGTTCTCCTGCTCTATCTTAAAGTAAATATTAGTCAAGTTTATAAGGCTGCTTATTACACGGTAACTTGTGAATGATTAGTCAATGCAAAATCACTGCCTAGAGAAAGCAGATGACTGTTGAATGAGTTGAAAAACTGTGGCCAGGGAAGCCTAATACACCTAAAACCAAGAGAGTAATGATCAAAACCCAGTGTTCTGCATTGTCTTGTAACTTTCCCCATGTCCTGCCTCTCAGACACCCTGCTATGCTTTTATGGAGGTACACAAGCATACTATCTTTTCTCACTGAGATGCAAATTCCAGTATATTTTGCCTTGCCCTACATAAATCTAGGAATCCTAATTCCCTGTCTTCTCTGGCGAGCCCATGCTACTTAAAATACCAGCTCTGAATTCTCTCATAAATCTTCTAGTGCCAGAAATAGCTTGAGAAACATCTTGTATCACAATATGAACAATTACAGTTTGTTCTAAATTTGAAAAATTTCTAAGAATGCACTTACTGAGATTATATTAAAAATGCAGAGCTACTTGTAAAAACCATGAAGACATGAAAGATCAGCATCTAACTAGTGCTTCAGTTTTAAAGTACTTTTTTTAAAGAATACCATGCTTCATCAGCTGGGATAATGCCAGGTGAACACAGATCAGAAGCAGCACTGCAGAAATTTCTGTACTTACCAAGTCAGAAGTCTGCAGCTACTGACCAATAATCTGACAGCTACTGTTGCTGCCATGAGATATTTGAAAAGCAAAACTTTGAAAAAGCTGGTGAGTCAGCTCCAGTTGCTGCTTATGATGATTATACAACACTCATTTTGAGTCCATTCCATGACATGCTTTACATACTAATTAGTTCCTTGTCACAAAGTGGTGTTTCCAAATGAATCAAGTATAACTTTTCTCTAGATACGGACACCAAGAAACACAGCAGCTAAGACTAACTTTTACAAACACAAGTACTGTAGCAGTACCATTGTAGAAACACTTTTCCTTTCAATTTTTTTTACAGAAAAGAGAAGGAAAAATGTAGTTCACTCATCTGTCTGGTGGTTTTCCTTGGACCAATCAAGACTATTGTATTCTGAGTGAGAGATTTAATGTTTTAAATACTTTTCAAAAGATAGATTAATCTGTCTTCTGCATTAAGAATCTCTACTGTCATGGAGGTAATGGGTGTGGACTGGGTTTCCTTGGAATGCAGAGGAAAGTTCACTCTGTGGTGTGAAGTTTATCTCCAGGGAATGTGACACAAGTGAGGCCATGGCTGGAGTGTCTATCTACTGTCTTGTACTCTTCTTCTCATTCCAAAGTACAACAGGACATGGAAAATCCAAGGACTGGGCTCATGGAGTAGCAGCAGGGTAACCTTGTAATACCTATGGTCTTGTCTGTCTGCCCTGGAGCCAGGGATTTTCTGATTTAATTATGCATGCTATGGCCATGGACAGGAGCTCCAAGAAGAAATCAATCTCTACCATCCCACACACAAGCAAGAAAACATGGTTTCCAACCCTGCAGCTTTTCATCAAAATATGACTGTCTGCTCTGGCAGGCCATGAGTAACTGTTCTAAAATCATTTGTGCCTTTGGCACAGTTTTGCTCTCTGGGACCCCTCTGCTGAAGAGTTGTCTGTTGAAGAAATTGAAGCAGACTAAGATTTTAGATGGAAATTATCTTCCTTCTAGAAAGAAAACTGTAAATTACTCCTTTGCCATGTGGTGGAGCTGGTAGACAGCAGTTCCTAAATTTCATTTTTTTCACTGTAGATGTTGTTGCTATGTTTGGAATCGTTCTTTTTTAAGTTTTCACAACTATGTTTAGTCTGGTAAGCTACCTATAAAACTTAATCTTTGCCTTTGTATTTATATCGTAAGCCTCAACATTAAGGAAAACCTCAAAGCTTGCTTTTTAGAGTCAGAACTGCCAAGTCTCACTGCAACTTTCCACACCAAAGCATAATGACAACTCATCTATTATTCCATGAAGGGCAGTGTTTCTGAAGGGATCTGTAGGTCTCATTTTTCAGCTTCTGGCAGCAGAGGAACTTCCAGGCCGCTGCTGAAGGTGGTCATCTAGATTAATGCCCACAACATAGATAGAGTTGAAAACATATTCCAGAAATAAAATATAGTACAGAGTTTTGTGTCTCAAGAAAATTTCATTTCTCATTTCCAGCACAAGAATATTTCATGGATATTGAGTGAACCTAGAATGGATCAACTGTGTTCTTAAACTAGACAGTACTTCAATGATGTGCTGCTGTGGAAACTAGTTCTGAGTTTCTTCATTTCAGTTTGGCTTTGCAAGGCTCAGATCCAGGTGCTTACAGCGATTTGGGACCCAGACACCTCTGAAGCTGCATAGGGCTTTGGAAGGTCCTTATAAGTTTGTGCCTGCAACTTCTCACATAAATTTTCCCAAATGCATAGGAAGTACATCACAGGGAACAAGGTTTTGTGATTAAAATAGCAGATTATAATACAGAATTACTAATTATATTCCCTGCATTCCTATTAACCATCTGTGTTGACTAAAGCAAGTGGTGCAAATTTGCTATGCCTCAGTTTACTCCTCTGTAACACTGGCATATTTGTCTCTTATAGCACTACATATGTAAAAATTAATTTGAGTTCCCAGATAAAAAGCACTTTGAAAGTATAGGGTAGTATGATCACTACTACTTTCCGTCTGCACCTCATATTATTTTCTAGACTATTTATTATTTTACACTTCTCTCACCTCTCAATACAGTAGTCAACTGTTTCATTCCTGAGAAACTGCATTTTAGGGCATTTCATAGAGGTATTGGTAGCATATGGTCAAATTCCAGTATGACCATTTAGCCAACTGAAATTCCCCCCATAGTTTTAAAAGGATTAAGTATTTCTCTCTTCTTCTAATGTGTTCAGCAAGGCTATCCACCATGAAATACCCTCTGTATTTCATTCCCATGTAGCTGTTCAGTAATGAACCAAGTTTATGTTTCTGACTGTTTTGACTACAAAGTAGTTTGAATTATTTGGGGAAATGCAAGACAAAATTAATAATACTGACATTGTGTATAAAATAGCAGCGTTTGAAACCACGTTTGTGAATAACTGTTTTATTTCAAATTTCTTATGGGCTGGTCATTGCACATTAAAAGAAGACTTATATCCTATCCAACCTCATGTGTCCATTTTAAATTATGGAATGAAAGAGAAAATCACCTATTTCTTTTCCTTTCCTGCATTCCCATAGCTTGAAAATTCATTACGCTATTTGTTAAAAAGATATTATGCACAGTTTATAATGTGGATTGACTCAAACAATGAGAATCTGTTGGATGCTAGGTTTGTTTGGGCTATTACTTAATGCTCTTTCAAAGCTTATTAAGAAAAGTACACTCAGCTATGCTAACTTTTAATGGGTCACTTAAATTTTTGTGCCTGGAGAAAAACAGGGTGCTTACTTATATTTAAAAATCCCCAGACAAAACCATACCACAAAACCCAGCAATGCTCTATGTCTACTTGTGGTCAGTGGTAAGATTAATGATGACAGCAAAATTCAGATTTGAAACTGAAGTTTGAACTATCAAGGAGTTCATTTGGGTCTGGAAGTACTAGCTGACCTCATGTTTATATAAACTGCAATGACAAAGTATATCTGTGGATTAAAGAATCAGGGCCAGATTTTCAGCTAGAGCAAATTGCGGTAGGTCCCGTGAAACCAACAGAAATAAACTGATTTATGCCTTTTATAACAAAGAATTTATTTGCATTGTTTGTTTAGAGAAAAAAAAAATAAGCTCCTCACACATACATTTTCACAGATTACATTGTAAGAAAAATATTTAAGAAAAGTAGATGGTAGCTTCAAGGTCACCTTTGGAAAAGTGTTTATTGTATATGATTCAACCATGTAAAATGAGGACATATTCTTACCGTATAAGAACACATTTCAGTAAGCTGCACAATTCTATACCCCTTTGATATATATAGAAATGGCTTTATCCCAACATGACCTTGAAAGGTTAATTTAAAATAAGTCTTGATTATTTTCCCCCTATTTGCTTTAAAAAAGGGGTTTATGTAGGACATGTTGTTCATTTGATGTTAAATTTCATGTTACAAGAGTGTTCTGGAATGTATTGGAATAAATCTCAACAGTCATATTCCCTGAATAATGGCTAAATGTTTGTAAGTGCAATAGGAGGTATAGCTCAAAATATTTCATGGCTAGAAAAAGCAGTGTTATTTTAAGACTCAAATACTTAGCGCTTTCCTGTTTTCTCTCAGCATTGTATCAGTAGGTACATTCTTTAAAAGCAATCACATCTTGGTTTCTTTAATCTGCAGAAACCCCATCTGTGCATGCTTCTGACAGAAACCAGAGTCTGCATGGTGGAATCCACTGGAGCAATGTATGTGCAGCTCGTTTGTGCATATTCTCCAGCTCATTTACATATAAATTACACAACGTATGGCGTCGGGACTGCTCCGGCCCCTCGGTGGGGAGGTCATTCCGGGAAAAGGGAGCTCGGTGGCGAAAGCTGCCTCTGGCCCGTGCTTTCCCTGGGGAGGCACGGGGTGCCAGTCGGGCCCCTGAAGTGGGCAAGGTCTGCAGAGCGGGCTTGGCTCCCGCTCGGGGGGCAGCGCTTTTCCCTGGGATGTGCGCGCTGGCAGCTGGCGCGGGACGCGGACAGAGGTGCAGCCTGGTTGGGAAGGCAGCAGCCACCGCCCGCTGTTGTTCAGGCACGAATTCCTCAGCTGGCATAGTTGCCCTCAAGCCCTTTATATCTGTTTGATCCCCATCTCTCTTCTTAGCTTTAAAAGCACTTCCTTGAGTGGTGTAATCACGGGGCAATTTTCCCCTCATGCCAAGTTTAGATATTGTATATACTACTTATATGTTGACTTGGGTGACATTGTTTCCCAGTTCCCAGTGAGATAGGGATCAGACCACCTCTGTGCAACTCAAAGACCAAAGCATTGCATCAGACAGCATGGGATTTCTTCGGAACATTTTGGAAGTGGAAATTGAAGTCATTTGAGGATTAGCATTTTGTTAGATGGGGAGATGAACCCCGAAACACAACATCCTGAAATTGCTCAGCTGCTGTTCATCGCTGAAGGTTTGAAGGCAGAGATTGCAATCTGTTCCTGCTCTATCTGCTGCCGTTCAGCTACGAGAACAACAAGAAAGACAGGTCAGCACTGGCCCCCCTTTTCTCTGTCTGTGTAACCTGGTATTAACGAAAGAAAGCAAAAAGGTTTGAAATCCTACTTGAAGCGGATACTGGTTACTTAAGTCAGCATTATGTTCAGCAGCAACAGACACAGCTGTCTTGACCACACACAGACCATTTCAGCAATTGCCAAAGTGCAACACTCGTTATGCAGCCAAGTCTTAAATTATGGTAAGCAATGAAATAACCAAAGATGTTTTAAAAGAAAGCACATTAGTTCCATTAATATGAAATTTACCTCTCAGATAATTCTTGACTTGTAACAAATGAACATTTGCCAGTTTTGTGAGCAACAGGACTGAGGAAAATAAAAATTTCTTCATAAAAATAAGCTAGCCAGGACTTTATGTGAACGAGAATTGATGACTATGTAATTAAAATTTCTAAGCACATGTAATTATTAAAATAGAAACAGACACATAGTCTTCTGCTTTCTGTCACTTTTCATAGGCTTTCTTTTTTAATCGGATTGACAATGAAATTGTGTAACAATCACAAAGCTGGGAGGGACGACAAATTTAGGCTTCAACTCAGCAGAGAACTCAAGCATGTGCATATAAACTAACATGAAGTTAAGCTCTCTGCTGAGTTTGAATCCCAAGAAAGGTATACCGACCTTTACAGGAAATTTTGGTGTTTTCAAGTACTTTGAGCTGGGCAAGGAAAGGATCAATTTGGATTTACCCAGATTGTTTCAGTTGCATGGAGTTTTTCCATGCAGACTTTGGGGTGGCCGCAAGTTGTTTTCTAGATTTCTTCTAAATGAACTGCTCTTAAAATTGTAACAATTTTTTGTTTGTCTTTAAAATTCAATCTGTCGTGGGGATTATACTGAGAGTAAAATGTTGCACAATGCCACATCACTACCAAAGAAATCAATAAAAAAGAGAATTACAACTCAATGATTTCACAGATGCATATGAAATTTGTGTGCTGCTTAATTCAGCCCAAGCTCCTGGAAGCACACCAGACACCAAATTTTTCTCTAAATCTGACTTTCTTTCCTCTGCAGCCCTTACAATTCTCTCCTTCAAGGTAGATCCAGAAGCTACAAAGCATCAAAAGCTATTACCATATCGCTGTCTGCATATGAAGGATATTGTAGCTTCTGCTTCACTTCTCCACTGTCAACAGAAAGTCCATCCCATGTTTGTACCTGCATGCCTGCACTAGTCTTACCTGCCAGTGAAAAGCACAAAGCCCAGTCTAATAGCCCACGAGGAAAGACGCACTTCACCAAGGTGGGCCAAGTTTGCCTTCTGCCTGTGTCCATTGGATGGAATGAAAATGCAGAAAAAATAATATTTTGTGCTCAGTAATTTTCTTCCTGTCATTCTGGACTTCCCATAGGTACCAGCACAGTGCTAGGAATGAAGCAGGCAGCAGCTGTAGACAGACTTCAGCTGCACCTCAACTGGTGCCTTGACATGGGATTATCAATAAAAAAAGGGGATGCTTTTGCAGTGGCATGGGCTGAGGGATGGATGAAGGGACCACAAGATCATTTAGGTTCAATCCCCTGCCATGGGCAGGGACACCTCCCACTAGATTGGGTTGCTAAAAGCCCCATTCAGCCTGGCCTTGTGCACTTGCAGGGATGGGGCATCCACAGCTTCTCTGGGCAGCCTGTTCCAGTGCCTCACCAGCATCACAGTAAAGAATTTCTCCCCTTTATCTAGTCTTGACCTGTCGTCTCTCAGTTTAAAGCCATTCCCCCTTGTTCTATCACAATATGCCCTTGTCCAAAGTCCCTCTCCTTCTCGTATTTAGCCCCCTTTACATAGTAGAAAGTTGCTAGAACTTCTGCTCCCCAGAGCTTTTTCCTCACCAGGCTGAACAACTCAANGTTCAATCCCCTGCCATGGGCAGGGACACCTCCCACTAGACTGGGTTGCTCAAAGCCCCATTCAGCCTGGCCTTGTGCACTTGCAGGGATGGGGCATCCACAGCTTCTCTGGGCAGCCTGTTCCAGTGCCTCACCAGCATCACAGTAAAGAATTTCTCCCTTTATCTAGTCTTGACCTGTCGTCTCTCAGTTTAAAGCCATTCCCCCTTGATCTATCACAATATGCCCTTGTCCAAAGTCCCTCTCCTTCTCGTATTTAGCCCCCTTTACATAGTAGAAAGTTGCTAGAACTTCTGCTCCCCAGAGCTTTTTCCTCACCAGGCTGAACAACTCAAAACTCTCTCAGTCTGTCTTCATGGGACAGGTTTAGTAAGCTACTCTGTAGCCCTGCTCACTCCTGAAAAGGGATGGTCACCCCTCATTGTCATCTCCCTCTTTCATTACCTTTGAAAGTGTGCATCATTAATTTCCATTACATTTCCATTACATCAGTGAATTCTTTTCTCAACAAAATTTTCACTAATAAAAGGGAGTACCACAAAATGCAGCATGCCATCAACACTGAAAAGGAAAATATTGGATCCTGTATATTTTCTTTTGCAAAACTGCAGAAGGAAAAGATGTGTGTCATCTTGTTGTATCTGTACCTGCAAAAAGTACAGCTTGTTTTTAAAAAAAGCTATTATGTATTGTGATAGTTGCTATAGTAATAACTATTTTCCCCCTTGTATAGAAAAGCAATTAGTTATGAAAACCTATGGAAATTGTTAGTGGTTGGGGTCTTGCTGACACTTTTTGTTTCAGACTTTTTTTTTCCCCAAGACACAGATTTTTACTGCACCAGATATAATCAGTCCTGAACCATCTGAGAGGTGATCAGCTATGCTGAGAGAGACAGAGGAGATGTGGTGAGATCCAGGAAGCAGCACATTCAAAAGACAAACACAGCCTTTTATTTTCCCTTACTTTCCACGGAGCAATGATCGTGGAGCAGATCCTGCCTAATGCAGAGCAACGAATCTCAGCAACAGGTTTCCAACTTGGAGATGTCTGGGGAAGGGTGTCCACAGTTCAACGCTCATGACCTTCCGGTAGAGTTGTCTCAAGTGCCCTCCTACCCTCTGCACTGCAGTCTGTAAAAGACAGAGCAAAGCTGACACAGAAGTAAATTATTTCAGAAATTTCTTGTTATCAGTGCAGTGGGAACTTACTGGGAACTGGGGCTTTTCTATGGTAACTAGGCATGAATGCATAATCAGGCTTAGGAGGAGACTTCTGAAGGCACATGGTCTTTACAGTTGCACCATCCAAGCACATACATTTGAGTCCCCACCTGCTGGACACTCCGCTTGGAACTTTTATTTGTCCCTGGAGGCTCCAGCAGCATCTCTGTCGAGAGGCTGTCTGAGATGCCTCCTGAGCACAGGCTGTTTGCACTTCTCTGGTGGCACTGAGACCCTGGGGTATGGCAGCCCCAGGTCTCTGTGCTGGTGTTGAGCCCAAGAACTCCTTGGTACTTTCATTACACTCTCTTCCTAGCTCCAATTATGTGATATTGTAGGTTTGCAGCTTGTTTTTTCAAGGGTGTTTGTCAGTGGAAGCACACCAAGAAAAAGATTACAATTTTCTGTAAGCAGTAACTTGTGGCTTTACTTACTATAGGAAATTTTCAAGTGTAGACAGAATTGTATGTTTAGGTACATTTCATTGCCTCATGTCTGGCAGTATTACAGGCCCCTGCACTGCCCAAGATCCTTCATCTCTCCCCACCTTTTGCATCTACCTCCTTCTTCAGAACACGGGAGCCTGTTTCTCTGTCTCTTTTCTTCAGTTCACTCCCTAAAGGAGCCAATTAAGGACCTCGTCAAAAAATAAACAAATATGTTCTACTCTCATTTGTCAGGCAACCTTCTGTTTCACCTCAACGTGCAACGAAATCCAGATGATCTGTCGCATACTACCTTCACTGATTTGGTTCAGACTTGAAAAGTAAGTTTGCCCTGAACTCCAGCCAACTGTGAGCCCATTAATGGCTTTCATGTGAAGTGCCTACAATTAAACAGAACTCACAAATTTCATGTAGCTTTCCCAATAATTAAATTTCTTCACTCTTCTTCTTAAATCTCTGGCAAAATATGAGGAAATGTTCTTAATTTTTTTCCCGACTTAGGAAAGCTGAAAAAATATGGAACACTCACACTTAAAAACATGGAGAATACTTAGTTTTTGTTGGATTAAAAGACACAGTGGGCCTCATGGTAGTGCCAAAAAGGGAGAGAATAGTGGAGACCCTTACAGAGAGAAGGAGAATCACTGGTGTCGGCAGGAGGAAGTGGAAGAAAACTGATCAGGTTGCTGGAAGGAGCAGTTGAGGGTAAAAGCACTGGTGCTTAAGAAAGGAAAGAGCCTTCATCATGGAGAAGGATGGTGCCAAACCCACGGGAATGTATTGCAGGGATTGAGGAGAGATGTTGGCAGGAGTGGGAGCAGATTGGGAGCAACCCACAGGCATTGAAACAGCAGGCAAGGATGATATGACTGTGTCTCACCCTCCAGCCTCTGAAAGTCAAAGTGTTGCTTATTCACCCTCAAATTATCCCTTACTCCATGTTTTGTCAGCCTGCATGTGGGAATCGAGCCCTGCCACTTTAAATTAGTCAGTTATATGAGCATTGCAGGTGTAGTGTAAGGTTTTCAGTGGCAATACCTTGGCAGACCAAGGTGATTCTTTGACATGTACACGTGTAAAATCATTCCAAGTGATTGGTAATATGGCAGGGTTTAATTTCAAAATGAGTCAAATGCCCTACTGCTGTAAATACACAAAGTCACACTCACGGCATTAGGATTTGACGTATTTATATGAGTGGGAAATTTCCTTCCATGTAATGAGCCTTTAAATAAAAGAATAGACAAGAAAAGAATTACAATTTTTTCTCTTGCCCATCTGTTTCTAAATATAAACTAATTTCCTCCTCTTCTGTAGTATTTTAAAACCAAGAACAAAGAGCCAGTGAGAGTAAGCACAGCTATGTGCTAATTTATAACTGCTCAGAGTAAAAGGCAGCTCCAGCTGACAGTAGCTTCAAAAAAATTGTGCCTCCTGTAAATCAGGGTAAGGGAACTGATCACTGAAGGTAAACAGGTGATGAAATACTTCATTAGTACCTCATTTGTAATTTATGTCTGCTGAAGTAGTTGACAAAGAATCAAAATGTAAGTGGTAGATTTCTCAGAAGTGCAGCCTTTGAGGTCACTGAAGTGGATTAATTATAACCCAGTGTAAAGCACAGCCTGTCTCTGTGTCAATTACCAGTATTTGATAACTGAAATTATGTCAAGCTCTGTTCTTCTTCAAGATGCAGCCACACATTTTAAAATCATTATGACTGTAAGCATGAGCTTCACATAACTAATGAGTTCAGCTCATTTATTAAAGTTCATTTTGGCTTAGCAGATAGTAGTTGAGATTCAGAGGGGAGTGGGTGACAAAAGATCCAGTTCTGCAAAAATAAGTGCCTTTCCTTATCCTCTCTCCCAAACCTGTGCGGGAGAAGCAAAGCTGATTCACTTGCCAACGAATCATTTAAATGTACTGTAGGAGAAAGAGTTGAGGGAGTCAACTGCTATTAAATATGACCTGCTTCTAATGGCTATCAGACCTCCAATTGTTCAGTGAAAAGGCTGGGCTTAATGGACTACCTGCTGTTCATATTCATCATAGCACAATAACCGATAATGCACCTCTACTACATCTTGGGATTTTCTTACCCCTGTTCCTCCCTTTTTCACACTCCCCCCTGGAGCTGCGCAAGCTTTGGGTAGGGTTTGATAGCATCTGTTCGTATGTTATCAAAACCCACCATGGGCTCTTTGGTGGGTAACCCTATCTCACCATGGCTGTGCAATATGCTGCCAGTGCACAGCAGGCAGGCAGCACTCACTCCCTCTCTGCATCCTGACCCACAGCAGCACTGCCTGCACACAGTAAGGAAGTTCTGAACGCAGTGGCTTTGGCTTTGGCTTGGCTTTCTGATACAAAAGCATCTCAAGCACTGGCTTGGTGTCACTAAGCTCATCACCGGGACACCAGCTTTGCCACATGTTCTATGCATGCTTTATGCTCAGAGTAACTGCCATGCCAGGGAACGAAGAGTCATAGCTGGTGCTGTGGATTCCCACTGCTGGGGGAATATGATGCCAGATCTCAGCTGCAGTGTCAAGCAGAATGGCTCCAACTTCAGCTGATTTCAGACTTTAACCACAGGCTTACAAACAGCATTTGATCTAGTGAGTTATTCTTTCACCGTTCCCTGCTTTCACCTGAAGTAGCTCAGTTGTAACTGTCTCCCTACTGAAATAAGTAGTAACATATGATCCTGCTGAACAGGTAATTCCTTTTGCTCTTTCTGACAGACTGGGTTCAGACTGTGCTTTCAGTGGAATCTTGCATTTATCATGGCTGTAACTTTACACAGAGCCATATTCCAACATTCACCAGCAATCTTTTGAAAATACAACAAGTTAGCACTTCGAGGTGGACAGAGTTGTCAGATTTTCTGCTAAAGAATAAATTGCTTTTTAACATTAACAACATGTGGTACTAATGTTTAAAATACAAATTTTAGTTTGTCAGTGCAACTCATCATTCCTTATTATACATTGTGAAATAATTTTAAGATTCTTTGAGCTTTTTTAAGCCAAAAGAATATCTGACAACTACCCAAAACCTTTACTGCAGAGCCCGGAGTAAGTATACAGCTGTGAGCTAAACCAAAGATGTCTAACCTGAACCTCATGAAAATAATTGAGAAAAACATTTATTTGTGTCTTTGATTTATTAACACTCTATTTTCCAATGAAATAAAACATTCAAACTTGCGTCAGATTGCTGTTCATATCTTTAGTAGCAGGATAATATTATTGATAATTTTAGAAGCATGTAAGTAGATTAGATATATAAAGAGAGAAATTGAGCACAATATTCACCACAGGGTGGCTTTGTGGCCCTTCTCAAATCAGCAGAAGTTATAGCAACTATGTCAGTGCATATGGGATTTCAAATCTCATATTTTAACCTCCACTATTTAATGGAAAATATTTTATTGGATAAACAGTCAGAATGTTGAAACAATCCCTCCCTAAATATTTTGCAGCAATAATGATACTGATTTCTCCATGGCATCAATCAAACTGAAACACTTAAAAATACTCAGTTCAATATAAGTAAAAACGTGCTACAGATTGGAAATGAGGGAAGAGAACTGGGTATTATAAGCTATGAGAAAAGGATATTATAAGCTATGTCTAGACTTACCTGCTAGGAATAATGATGGCTCATGTCCAGTCCACACCTCCACTTTTCTTAACTGTGAAAACCAGATTGTGGGAAGGTAGGAGGGAAGTAGAAAGGACATCTGGTGCATGTCTGCATTTTGTCCCAGTAGGGAGTGGGGATGTGAGAATATGCAACTGGAAAGTGGAAAATTCTCCCCGCATCCTTCATCTAGATACAATTAAGTACCCACAATGACCAAAGAAATGGTTATTTGATAGGAATTCAAAAGTGTTTCCAATTTTTTCCACTCATTTGGTTAAATATAGCTTTGTAGACTGAGACTCCAAAAAGCTGGTCAGTAGATGGGTTTATACCCTCTTGTGCCACCACCTTAATGGTACTTCATCGCAGATGAGCTTAATAACTCTGGAGACTCAATGTAAGGCTTTTGTGAAGGATGAGAAACAGATTTTCAAATTTCTTGTGTTCCTAGATGGGCTCCTACATGGCACCAGAATAACAAGTGTGTTGCAAAAAAATTCCCACCATCTCCCAGTACCAATTCCACCACCTGAGTTTTAACAAAATGTCAGCGCTGGAGCTTTTGAGGACTTGCAAAAAAGGTTTCATGATGAAACTTCAACTAGACACTTATTAAGAAATGCAGACAGTGCAAATTGATTTTTTTTAGGCTGTTGTTCATGCTTTCTTCCCTTTTAGCAGATATTTATCCATGACTGGTAGGAATTTGTACCTCCAGACAAGGTGTGTGGCTGAACCAGCCTGGAAAGGGGCGAGACAGCTGGCCTCATGGGATGGGTCAGGCAGAAACAGATGGCCCTGACCGGCCGGGCTGGCGTGGGGACAGATGGCAACACGGGACAGCTCGGAAAGGGGGACATATGGCAACATGGGATTGGCAGGAGCACAACTCCTTACGCTGGGCCCAATTACAGGCCTGGCGAGTCTGAATTTGCTTGGGAGAAGGTAAAAGGTCTTTTACATCTTTCGATTCCTCCTCAGACATGGGCTGGGATCCAATGAACTGCAGGATGCAGCCATGGCTGTGTGCTGTATGGTCTGGACAGGGACATCAGCCACTGCATGTTGCTGAGTCTTTCTTTCTGAATGTTTTTTCTTTTGTAATTTCAGCATCTAGCAAGTTTTCACTCTTCTTGCACACACTTACACATTTT
This sequence comes from Oxylabes madagascariensis, assembly GCA_013400675.1. Classification (NCBI taxonomy): domain Eukaryota; kingdom Metazoa; phylum Chordata; class Aves; order Passeriformes; family Timaliidae; genus Oxylabes; species Oxylabes madagascariensis. The sequence goes on along the minus strand of VYZR01078963.1, from coordinate 16,811 downwards.
GACTTCCATCGGCACATGGTTCATCAGAGACAGAAAAGGATGAAAGGTAACATGTGCACCACTGAGGCTTAATGGGCTGATTCAGCATGCTGTTATGTCCTTTGAGACATGGAAGACAAATGAATTTGCCTGTTCATCATCTTAGAAAGCTGATACATAAGTATCAAAAATAGTTAAACAACAGAAAAGCATAACACTGTAATATATCCATTGAATATTGTCTCTCCCAATTTCCTTGGTTTGGAGGTGATAAAGACACTAACCAAGAAATTCACTTCAGTTCCAAAGGAGCTTTTTAGAAATAAGTACTTTTTCACCACTAACTACCACAATGTCCATGTACAGCATAATTAAGAAGAATAAATTAGAATCTGTATGTCTTTCTGTGACATTTTGAATATGAGAGGCAAAATGAAAAAGCTTTACATGCTGAACGTTATAGAATGTGCTTATAGGAGCCTAAGATTTTTCAGCATTCCTCCCTTATTTCTTTGTCTTAATACAAGCTGTCCACCCAGAAATGACATTGTTTGGGCATATTGTAAATAGGTGCAGGGGAAATCATTTAGTTTGGTCACATTAAAGTGCACAAGGACTCCCTAGATCAAGCACACAGCACAGCCTGCTTCCCTGGTGAGAGCAGGATGAATTTTTTTATAGATAACATCAAGTGTATTAATTGCATTCACCATATTACAGTGTACCTTTTTAACTATTGCCATTGCATTTTTTCACTTTTCCAGCATATTTAATGATGTCTTTCATCAACCCTTTTATTGAATACACAGAATTAACAGAGCAACATCTATTACAGAGGTATAGAAATTAATTAACCTGCACCAGTTGTGATCTCTAGAACCTGATTATAACAGATTTGGTGGTCATATAGCTCATGCACATGAGGATGCAATCACAAGTTACTATAGACGGAAGCACTTTTGAATAGAATTATTTTCCTCTCTTGGGAAGAAAGGAAAAAAGCGGTGATAAAGTTAAAACTTATATTTCAGGTTTGTAAGAGTTTTAGGTTATTCTGAAAGAGACTGCCCTAATCTGTGAATTCTATATACAGACATAAAACTGGGCTGCTCAAAAAATGTGGTATTGTTCAGGAGTGATCCTAGCTCAGCTAGGTAAAATAATCAATGTTAAGGTGGAGATTTGCACGCTGAAATCGCCCTGAGCTAAGTTTGCTGATGCCTGCTACTTACTTTTACTTTTTGTGAAAGAGGGTTTCCACAGTTACAATAAGGGAATTAATTTAAGCCATTCAAGAAATGCAAAGGCTTTTATAATGTAGTTTTTGTAAGGTGGTTTTTACATGATGGCATCCTTAAAAGACTAGATGTTAGTCTTGCTGTCACATTTATTGCTGGTTTCTCAGAAATAAGAATACATGCAGAGCCTTCTTTATCTAGGCATCAACGGTATGATTTGATCTGAAACTCTATATTATGTTTGAGATGATACATATCTGTTTGAATNCAGCCTCAGGAATAGCTGATGAAATATCCTTGCATTTTTAACCAATTGAACTAATCCAGTCAACACTATAATTGCACTCAGAATCCCTTAGGCCTAATTTGAGTGTAAGGAAAAGCAACTATGCTATTGTTAAACTACTTGGGTTTAATTTTTTTTTACCAGCCAATAATTAAAAAACACAGGAAATGACATGGTGAATGATGGAACTATTTTGAAGTGCAAATTTATGAAGCAGCTGCATCAAATAAANGAGTGATCCTAGCTCAGCTAGGTAAAAAAATCAATGTTAAGGTGGAGATTTGCACGCTGAAATCGCCCTGAGCTAAGTTTGCTGATGCCTGCTACTTACTTTTACTTTTTGTGAAAGAGGGTTTCCACAGTTACAATAAGGGAATTAATTTAAGCCATTCAAGAAATGCAAAGGCTTTTATAATGTAGTTTTTGTAAGGTGGTTTTTACATGATGGCATCCTTAAAAGACTAGATGTCAGTCTTGCTGTCACATTTATTGCTGGTTTCTCAGAAATAAGAATACATGCAGAGCCTTCTTTATCTAGGCATCAACGGTATGATTTGATCTGAAACTCTATATTATGTTTGAGATGATACATATCTGTTTGAATACTTCATTATCTTTTTTTATCATGCTGGTATCCAACCATATGTGACCAGAAAGGTCAGAATCACAATTGATGTATATTGGGATAATGGCAGTCAAACAGATGGAGCTATGATGATTGATAGTCACTGAAGATTTGACAATTATTTTCTCTAATAAAATTCCATTAGAAGGCAGATTTCTCTGAAAGGATTCACTCTTATTGCCTATATTTCCCATAGTTTTTAATTAAGCTCTCACCAAACTCAAACATATGATTTCTTTTTCCCCCCCCGCCTGCTTTTTGTTTAATTTAGTATCCTTAAATTTGTTTATTGCAGGGACTATTTAAATATGGATTTTTTCAATTTAAACACAATTACCTGAAACGCTCAATCTCAGATGACATAAAGAAATTTTTTTCTCTATGATTATAACA
>VYZR01078949.1:6992-19382 GCA_013400675.1 Oxylabes madagascariensis | reverse complement strand
TCTGGAGTATTCTAGTGTAATCGTTTCAACTATACTAGAAACATTACATGAAGTGATAACAAATACACTACATGTAGTTAAATTGCTAACATGAACCACTGACACCAAAATTAAATTCACAGAAGATAGTATTAGAATGTTTGCCCAGTGTAACTCTAACTTGTATTTTATACTGCGTTTTACAACACAGAGAAAGAGAATGGAAATGGAATCTTGTACAGTGTGGAAATGGCAAAAAGAATGAGCTTCTCATTTTTAGGTCTTAGAATTGTAGAATCATAGAATGGTTTGGGTTGAAAAGGACCTTTTAAAACCATATAGTTACAAACTCCTTCCATGGGCAGGGAAACCTTCCACTGGATCAAATTTCTCAAAGCCCCATCCCGCTTGGTCTAGAACATTTCTAATTATGGAGAATACACAGCTTCTCTTGGCAACCTGTTCCAGTGCCTTACAACCCTTTTAGTTTTAATCTGTTTGCTTTTGTCCTATTACAGGTGGCCATCATTAAAAGAAAAAATAAAATCATCTTTCTTTCACCTTCAAATATTGAAAGGCCAAAATGTCTCCCCCACCTTTTCTGCTCCATGCNTCTATTCTATTCCATTCTATTCTAACTCTCTTCTATTTCCTTGTGCGTTCCTTGTAAATTGGAACAACATCGACTAGTTTTCAATCAGTGAGGATGTTCCCAGTGTCCTAAGACCATTGGTAAATGATCAAGAGATCTGCTGTAACACTGACTTGGTCATTCAGTACTTTGGGATGAGACCCACAAGGCCCCTTGGACTTATACCATTCAACTAATTAATATTGCCTGTTGCAGCACTGAAATGAAGTGAAATCATGGTGAACTCTGAGAAATTCTCTGCTTTTGCTTTCCCTCACCGCCAAGACAGTGTTGGAAAGCATTACCTGCAGTAGCCTGCTCATTGGTCATGTGTTTAATGATGTAAATGAATACAATTGCTCACCACCAGCTGACCAATGCAGAGCCAGTCCCTGAAGCATGCCAGCCTTGCTAACCTCTCTACTAGACTTATTGCAGAGCATGGTGTCATATGATATGGAATACCCCTTGGGTCAGTTGGGGTCAGTGTGCCCCCTCCTTACCCCTTGTGCACCCACAGCCTGTTTCTGGTGAGATGGGATGAGACAAAGTAAAGGTGTTGACTCAGTGTAAGCACTGCTCAGCAGCTGCTGTAGCATCCTTGTGTTATCAACAATGTTTCTGCACAAATACAAACACATGTCCATATTAACTGTTGTGAAAAAAAAAAAAATTCTATCCTAGTCCAAACCTGTACACTGTACAGAGGGACAGTATTAAAAGTTTTACTAAAATCCAGAAAATCTACAACCACCACTTTTCCTTCACCCACTCATGGTTAACCCTATCATTGATTCTTGTGATTTTTTTTTGTCTCATCTATTTGGTTTTATTTAAGTGGAGGTAGTGTCAGATAAATAGTGTATGATCTGTAGAATACCACAAACTATATGAAGAGAAGTGCAAAAAGTCCCTTAGAACCCTCTTATAAACAGGAAAAATTTACAGAAGCCTTTTAGGGAGTACTGTGTTGTCAAGCCACACATATACAGTAAAAAAACTCTGTAACAAGAGCGAAATCATAAAATCCACAGATTTAACCAGAAATATAATCAAACACATATATGTAAATGTATGAGTTAAAGTCTGCTGTAAATATCTATCGGAAATTTTTGTCCTGCTTTTGAGTTCATGATGTAAATAATTTTTTGTTACATTAGTGTACTGTATGGGACATTGTCTTAGAGCTGGAAGTAGTCTACGTTGTCTTCTTTGCCACACAATCGAACTGATTATGTCACTTTTACTTCTTTTAAATCATTAGGACTTAATGAAACTTACTCTTTTCAGACATAAGTATTACAGTCTAGATAACCCAGAAAAATTGACCTCAACATGTTTTAAATGTCCTTTAAAAATTATGTTAATCTTGTTTTCTGCAATCTTACATTGTAAGAAGTATTTTTTGACTTCTCATTTGAGGGTTTATGTAATATGTGATTTATTTAACTATAGGTTGTAATAAATTTTGACTTAGCTTTCAATATGGAACTGAGGAAAAGCATCCTTCTTCCATGCTGAATGGGTGTATCCTGTCTTTTTTTACTACATTAGATGTAGATGTCTACGTAGGATAATAGCTAATCTTCTCTCCATCCTATCCATAGTTAATCCTTTCCAGTACTTATTTGATTAACACCCCCCCTTCCCTCATCCTGTCTTTGAAAACCCAAACATTGTATTCAAATTACTTATATTTATTGATAATATGGAACTGTTGATGCATCCTCAAACTTTTGAAAACTCAAAGAAAAAGAAAAAACGTCTCTGTTCCAATAGTTACTTGTGAATGTTTGAAGTGATGCTGTCTGAACAATCATTCATTTCACTTTAGTCTGTACTTTTGACAAAGAAGCTTGTATCCATTGAGTTTAATGATTGTCAAAATCTAAAGTCTTACTGCTCTTCAGATGTATAAAGATCACAACAAAGGGTTAGTAGGATTTTGTAATACACAAGGACACAGTGACTTTAAATTTCTCTGCTATATTATAGGTTACCACAAATACCACATGAATGACCATTACCATGCAAACTATCGCAAAACTTACCACTAACAAGTATACTTATGATTAACAAACCAAGTATATATATCTGAAACTATTACAAATTATTATCAGCATTCATTGATATAGGATCAATCAAAAGTATGTCAACACTCAATAGTAATCAATCATGTAGCAACAAGCAATAACAGCAACAACCAAGTAGACATATACTCTTACATAAACTTATCATTACTGAAGCAGCTTACTGACAATTTAACAACAGGTGAAATAGAGTACTAACTGGGAGATAAATATCTCATCACTATCAAGTGAATTAGACAGATTTCAGAAGAGGAAAAACAATCCCAAAGGGTAGGACAAACTCATTCCAGATGGGGATCCAACCATCCGAGAAGGCAAACCAAATGAACCCCAAAAACGGGGTACAACAAGGTAACAGAATCTCACTTCAATGATGAAGTGTCTGAGTTTGGTGTCAGACAGGACTTCCCAGTGGAAGTCCAAGATTTCACAAAAAGTTAATGTGGAGAATTAAATCTGTCCAAGAAAGGAATTGCAGGAGTAGTCTGAGGAGTTCTCAGAGAGAGAGGCTCCATTTTAGATAAAAATAAATGCCCTGTTATGGAGATATAAGAGGGCATAGGACCATACTATTTAGACCAGTCAGTAGATGCACTTAATTTTGTTGTTTTAAACCTTAACAACCAGTAGATGATGGTATTTTCTGTTCTTTCAGAGTAATTTTGTTTTTCCAGACAGTTTTCCACCTTTTCAGACAATAAGTTGCTGTTACCGTGACTTGTTTTTGTGCTTGTTGTGGTATCTCAGGGTGGGTCAAGTCTCTGTGTATCAAGCTGTACTTCAAGAAAGTTTATCATTCCTAGGCCTGGTTCCCAGGCCAGCAGTTTCAGCCTGTGAGTCCTTTCTCTGTCAGTCCTTTTTCATCAGTACGTTTCAACAGTTCTGTTCTTCCTGTTCTTTTGCTCAGTAAGTTTCCCCTTCTAACCAAGCCACTTCTACAGCTGCTCTCAACAATAGTGAGCCAAACCCACTAAAACAATGACTGAAGAAATAGCTTTCCTATAANAACCCCGACAGAAAAAATACCAGAGTCACAGGTGGTTAATACAGAGAACAATTCTCAACAAGGAACACTGAACTTATAACAGCTTTTAACCAATTTTTAACAGCTTAAACTCATTCATAACAGCATGGTAGAAAGGTATCTGTTTTCTTTCCTTTTGCTTGTTCTCTCTGTTATCAGGGATTCTTTCAGAAAGTGGTTGTGGAGTCTTTCATCATCTTCTGCCCCANCCTTAACAACCAGTAGATGATGGTATTTTCTGTTCTTTCAGAGTAATTTTGTTTTTCCAGACAGTTTTCCACCTTTTCAGACAATAAGTTGCTGTTACCGTGACTTGTTTTTGTGCTTGTTGTGGTATCTCAGGGTGGGTCAAGTCTCTGTGTATCAAGCTGTACTTCAAGAAAGTTTATCATTCCTAGGCCTGGTTCCCAGGCCAGCAGTTTCAGCCTGTGAGTCCTTTCTCTGTCAGTCCTTTTTCATCAGTACGTTTCAACAGTTCTGTTCTTCCTGTTCTTTTGCTCAGTAAGTTTCACCTTCTAACCAAGCCACTTCTACAGCTGCTCTCAACAATAGTGAGCCAAACCCACTAAAACAATGACTGAAGAAATAGCTTTCCTATAATTCAGGACATGTGGACCTGGGGTTTTTCCATACCTCTTTGGCTATTTTGAGAACAGAAATGCAAGTATGTATATATCATGTACATATATATCATTATATGAAGGATGGCCTCAGATAATTTTTAATTTTGACGAATTCTTTTCAGAACATGTTATGATGCCCACTAGAAGAGGGGCATGTGGAAAATGACTGGTAACATGCTAGCAACTAGTGAAATTTAGAATACATCTATTGTGCTTTTTGTAGATTTTTATTTTTAAGGGGGACTATTTGCTTACATTTTATTTGCAAAATTTACATTCTAAAAATCTTACCACCAGTACCCTGGTGACTGTGCATAACACAAATTTATTGAGCATTGATAAAAACACAGGCAGGAAATCTGTTCCTTTTAAATGCCTTTATTAGAATTAGCGTGGGGTTGGGGGCCTGGCAGGTCGCGCTCACACCGCTGCTCCCAGATGCGACACGGAGGAGGAGGATATTCGGCTTTGTCCGCTGGGGTGCAGTGCAGGCAGAGCCAGGGCTTCGTCCTCGTGGGAGTGGCAAAGAAGCTCATCGTGTGCTCAAAGGTCTAGAGGTCTCAGACTCTGGGTGGTGTCTTTGAAAGTCATGGCGAGGGATGAAAACTGTCCAACATGGAAAGAGGGGTAGCTCCTCTTCCACAGTCTATCCATATTAATCTGGGCAGTTTTTGGTGTTTTAATTTTGGTAGAATTCCCTTTGTTTTGGGAACTCTTTCTCCCAGCAGGTACTGGGCTTTTCCGATTTGCATATTCACTACATTCCTCCTCCTTTAGCCCCCGGGGTCGGCATTCCAGGGAGATAGCAGGGCAGGGCAGGGCAGCAAAAGAAACAAAAGAAACAAAAAAAACCAAACAAAAAACAACCCCGACAGAAAAAATACCAGAGTCACAGGTGGTTAATACAGAGAACAATTCTCAACAAGGAACACTGAACTTATAACAGCTTTTAACCAATTTTTAACAGCTTAAACTCATTCATAACAGCATGGTAGAAAGGTATCTGTTTTCTTTCCTTTTGCTTGTTCTCTCTGTTATCAGGGATTCTTTCAGAAAGTGGTTGTGGAGTCTTTCATCATCTTCTGCCCCACTTGAAAAGGAATTAAACACTCCGGCTGCTTCTAAGACACAAGTACACAATTTGGGCCTTATTGTCTTTTTAGATACCTTTCTTTGTGATACATTGTTGTCCCCAGGTGCCATTGCTGACACCGACTTGCCTGTGGCTATGCATTCCTCATACATATAGTTCGACACACAAACTATTGTCTGTTGCAGGTTTTTTCTTCACAAACATTAACTTCAGTTTGTCTTGGAAAGGTACAATGTACCTTCAGGGTCCTTTTACAATTCTGTGCAGTTGTCAGCAGCATTTTCGTATTTTCTTTTGTTTAGTAAGAAATAAATTTATGAAAAACAAAACGTCTCTAAGATGTACATGGAGATAAAATACGCACCAATCAAATATGAAAATAAAAATACTTTTTCTATACTTTAGAGTTTTTGGACAGTAGAATTTCAGTTTGTTCAGAAAATTCTTATGAAGCAGAACCCAATTGTATCTTTTGTATCAATATTATTAATGCAACTTGATTAGATATGAGTTTGCAAATGTACAGACAGTTGAGATAGTGAGATATTTTCAAATGGAACCTGTTTTATGAAAAGCGAAAGCTAACACTACTGACTTTTGAACTTGGTTCTTGCTAACATATCATTGCTGTAGGAGAAAAGAAATTAAAGGAAGACTTTTCAGCAGAGACATTCACACAAGACCTGTTTAAGAAATTTTAGAGTTGAATTTGTCAGAGAATTGGTATTGTGTGAGAAATTATGCAGCAATAACATATTACCAAAAAATAAAATTTTATAAAAATAAATTATATCTCAGCCTTCATTCCATATTACATGCAAGACTTCCTATTAGTATGGAAGAGAAGTGTAAAATAAATTCATAATCTTTCTTTTAAAAATAAAGCATAATTTTGCTAAATGTAACATTGTTTACATATTTCATACAAAACCAGCACTAGTTATCATATTACTTCAGTAGGATTCTCATTCTTTCTTATTCTTTTTGTTTTCAATCTGGTGAAAGCTATAAAATTCAGAAGCAGTGCATATTTTTTGCATTAAGAAATATGGCAAATCTAGCAAGGGGTTTGTTGGCATTTTAAACTGCCTTGTTAATTATTTCCAATTACATTATTGTAGCTTCTTGAAGAGAAACTGATATTATAATAGAAACAGAGTGTCCTTCCACTCGCCAACAAATGAGCTTGTGTACAAAAGAGTCCTTGACAATATTTTCTTTTCATTACCAATTGCTAATTAGTCCAGTGAACTTGTCTATGTGTGTTGCTGTTGTCATGCTTGAGTGCCCTTGAAAAAATCAAGTAGCAAGCATATATGTTTGATGTCTGATAATTAGGTAATGTTGTACTCACTTGAAATAATTGGTCTGGAAACATATAATTATTTATTATTCTGAAAGTGTTAGAGGTACTGAGTTTAAATGCACCTGATTTTTTGGTAAGTTGATTTCAATTAGGCTTTAGTTAAAAGGATGTCTTGCAGAAGCTGGTAAAACTAAGCACTGTTACATGGGACAAAGGTGAGGGAAATATTGTCCCTACACAGAAGCAGAACAGTTGATATAAGGCTTCCTAACTCCTACTTCATTAAGACCAAGTAAAAAAAAAATGCTTGTCTCTCATGAAAACATCTCTTTCTCTTGCTTTCTCTTCTATATCTTCCTTTGTTAAAAGGACAAAGTTACTAAGCATCAATTAGACATTCCTTCTTACATGGATCACTTCTAGAGTTTTCTCTCCAGTTTTCAAGCTTGCATCATCTCCTTTCTCCTATTTTATTTATCTGTTGTTTCTCCTACTGCTTTTACTTTCCACTTTTATTTTCAGTGGTCCCAATCTTCTTTTTCCTCATTCTCTCTGTTTACACCATACACATACATTTATGATCAACTTTGTTTCTACTAGCAGTGAATAACTTTAGTCATACCTCAGTAGAGGAGAGATTGAGATGAGCTATAAGGAAGAACTTTTTTTCCAGTGAAACACTGGAAGAGGTTGTCCAGAGAGATGGTCCATCCGCCATCTCCAAAAGTATCCAAGGTCGTGTTGGACAGGACTATGAGCAACCTGATCTAGTTGATGTCCCTGCCCTTTGCAGGGGGATTGAACTTCAAATTTTCTTTTCTACTGAAACCTTTCTATGATTCCAAATAAGGTCGTGGAAAAATCAGAAATCGCAAAATAACTAGCAACTAGTTTATTGAGGTTAATATATCATATGTTATAGACTATGTATGTGATACATATATCTTACATTGTAAGTATGACACATTAGACATTGTATGTTATTTAGTATTTGCTTTTGTTAGCTTCAAATAATCAATTTCAATTCATGTATGTGGAAAGGCAAAAAGTATTTTTGTGTTGTGCATAGCAATGAACTAAGAAGAACAGATACTCATGACACATACAGAGATGCACTTAAAAGACTGAAATGAGGTTAGTATGAACTTTGCTTCTATAAAATATTTGTAATTTTTTTTTTTTGTCATTTTTATACAGCTTTTCATGGTTATAGATAACCTGTGCATCTTCTGTACTGATATTTTATTTGGACAATCAATATATTAACCATTAGTTTTGCGTTATGTTTGTGGAGGTTTTTGGTAATTCATAGTTAAGTGTTTAAGAGAAGCAAAAAAAATGCACAAATCTACAGGTTGTAAACATACTTTTTTTACAGAAGAGGTAACTAATAGTCAACTATATATGCATGTATTTACGGAAGATATACATATTGTAGATCCCTGTGAAGCAGTAGCAGCTAGGGACTTGATCAAATATATGTGGAAATCCAATGTATCTTACCTTTACTAGAATGACTTTATCACTCTTCCCTAGCTGAATTGATTTTAAGCCTTAGAACTGAATTGAGGACACAAACTCCATCAGCTTTATCTTCCAGCAGGTAGACTGCCTTTGCCAATGGAAAAAGAACTGTTTGCAGATCAGATAAGTACTAAAAGCTCTCCTTATCTTAGGGTACCAGCAAGTCATAAAACTAGCATGATTTGTCTTATTTCTTGTACCAAATAAATGCAGCGCTACATATGAATCCCTGAAAAAAAACTAGGCATATTAAAATTCTCTGATAAATAAGCCACAGACGATATATAATGTTTGTAAATATGTGTTTGTAAAAACTATGTTAGATGAAAGGGGTTTATATAAATAAAAGGGTTACATGTATTTTAGCAAAATTATTAAAGAATGATACAATCAGGAACACAAATTTCACACCTAGAGGATGCATCCTGCAGCCTTAATTCTGTGCATCACAAAAATATTAGAAATTCATACATAGGTACCAAACACTAAGAAAAACCTTTCATAATAGCTTTGAGGCTGAATATTTTATTTTTCTATATTGATAGAGGGATAACTTAAACTAATGTGGAATTAATGGGATAACATACAGGATCCAGTTCTAATGTCCTCACTTTGTAAGAGATACTGAAAATCTCAGTTTAGAAGACACCTACAAAAATATTCTGAGAAATCAGGGCCCTGTGTGCACAGATGGGCCTCAATATTCAGAGAAGGGTATTAACCCTATTTAGCCTCCTCTGAACATCACCCTAAACACACACATGGACATCCACATATATCCCTCAATCTCTGTGTTCAGAGGCTCGAGTTTAGCTCATATCTGAATGTCACATCCCTGCCTGAGGCCTGCCAGGACTGTCCCCCACGGCAGCTCAGTCCTGCTCCTCCCCATCCTGATGTGCTGACTCTACTCCCCAGACTGATCCTCGACCTCCCTCATCACCTCCCATTTGCCTGGTGCTGGTGGTGCTTGGCAGGATGCACTGCTGTGGCCGTGCTGCTCTGCTCTGCTTCTCTCTTAGGGTGGCACAGCCCTGCCTGCCCCGGGCCACCCTCCCATCCCTCAGGACCAGCCCCACTACTGCTGCTCCCTCACAGCCATTGCCTTATTATTTGAGACAAAGAAAGATAGTATTTGTTTGTCAAACTAGGAGGACCTTGACCATTGTCTAAATGGAGAGACATTTCTCATTTTATTACATATGTTGACTAACATATAAAATTCTATGGAAGTTCAGATTACATGTTGTATATTTTTTATATTCCAATTTTTTCTGGTTTTTGTTTGTTTGTTTGTTTGTTTGTTTTTGTTTGGGGTTTTTGTTTGTTTGGGTTTTTTTGGGTTTTTTTGTGTTTTTTTTTCTAATTATTGAACTAGTCATAGAAACCACATACAAAATTGTAGTCCTTTATCACTTAAATTTCTGAAAGCCCTGTGAAAAAATGTAGTAGCACAAGATTACTTATTTAGAGTGTGTAACTTCACTAAATCCTGTAGTCTTTCTTATTCAGGATCAAACTAAATGGTTTTCATACTCTTCTCTGTCCTCATAAAATCTGTTAAATAGCTTTTGTCATGTAAGTAGTGTGGAAAATAAAATGAAAAATATTATTTACTCTGTCTAGTCAATGATAAGTGTGAAAGTTAGTAATAAAATACAGAAATGCCATTCTCTTAGATTATACATTTGTGCAGGACATAAAGTTTTGATGACTATGCAGAAATTGTGGAACATGTTATAATGTAAATATGACAAAATCAACAGCCATTCTGAAGTGAACTGCAAGAAATTCAGCTCAACACTGACAGGCGAGAACGCCTGCTCTTTTTGCACTTGAATGAGATAAGAACTTAAACTTATATTAAATTTCATCCAAAATGCTTAATTTTACATAATTTAGCATGTCTGTCACTAATTACAATTACATAATTACTACAAGCATTAGAAGTGTTCTTTCTTGAGTCAAGAGTTTGCCCAGGGCAGTTTAGAAGTTATTCCACATCTTTGTGAATAAGATTTTGTGCTGACTTACCTACATTTACTATGCTTTCAATACTTTATGGGTCTTAATAATTTCAAGACTTCCAAATATAGACATAGACAACATTTAAAAATGCAATTCTAAAAGATGACAATAAAGAAAATAATTTGATTTTCTTGAATTGTCTGTAAATACTAGAATGACACCCATTTCTCACTTCTCAGTATCAAGTTCTTCTGCTGGCAAAAAAAAATCATATCTAATATACAGTGTACCAAGCAGTGCATTGTTAAAAGTTAATTCAAACTCTTTGGTTTAGAAATAAAGCTGTTCATATGAGTCTCTGTTTTTTCTCCTTCATTGCCCAAGTTTGCATGCTGCTGTGGCTGACACCACAAGATACAGCAAATGTACCAAAAATCCTCATGTATATTTTTAAAGCAGAGTTTCACTTTCAGTTCAACAAACAAAAAAGCATATCCTTTGCATTTAATGGCAAACAAGATTCAGAGAGAAACCTCCTATGTTCTCCTGTCCTTCTTAGGGCAAAAGACCGCCTATGTCTTTTGAAACATTGCCCTCAAAACATCTATCCATTTTTCTTCTTTCATGTCTTGAAGATCTTTTGGTTATGTCAGCTATAAATCAGATCCCTGAACTGACTGCAAGCCTCTGCACTTGGGCTCCTTAAAGAGAAGAGCCATCTGGTCTTCTACATTCTCCGTGCATCCTAATATGCCAAAATACTATCTCGCCAAAATCCTTATTCTTCAACATCCTTGCTTTTACCTTTGCCTTGGATGAAATAAGCTGTTTACTGTTGTAGGGGGTTGACCCTGGCTGGATTCCAGGTACCCACCAAAGCCTCTCTCTTACTCTCCTCTGCAGCTGAAGAGGGAAGACAAAATATAACAGAGGGTTCATGAGTTGAGATAAGGACAGAGATCACTCACTGAATACCATGATGGGCAAAACAAGCTAGAATTAAAGTTATTAACTGAATTTAGTACAAACAAAATCAGGTCAGGATAATGGGGAAAAAAAACAAATCCAAAACTTAAAAAGACCTTCCACCCACCCCTCCCTCCTTCCCAGCTCTACTTCCTCTCCCAGCAGTGCAGGAGACAGGGAATGGGGGTTGCGATCCGTCCATCACGTGTTTTATCTGCTGCTGCTGCCCGGGGCAGGAGTCCTTCCCCTGCTCCAGCATGGGGGCCCTCTCACAGGAGACAGATCTCCATCAGCTTCTCCAATGGGAGTCCATCCCACAGGCAACAAACTGCTGCAACAGTTTCCACAACTTCCACAGGGGTGCAGTAGTTGTTCTTGCAGTTCCTTCAGGAACAGACTGTTCCAATCTGGGTCCCTCACAGGGTCTCAAGTCCTGGAGCAAACCTGCTCCAGCAGCGGCTCCTCTCTCCATGAGTCTGCAGGTCCCTGACAGGACCCTGCTCCAGCACAGTCTTCCCAGGGGTTCACAGCATCCTCTCAGGCATCCATCCTGCTGCTCTGGTTGCATCTCGTCCATGGGCTGTAGGTGGATCTCAGCATTGCCATGTTCCTCCACGGGCTGCAGGGTCACAGCTGCCTCACCATGGTCTGCACCATGGGCTGCAGGGGAATATCAGATCCAGTACCTGGAACACCTCCTGTCCTTCCTGCTCCACTCACCTGGGTGTCTGCAGAGTTGTTCCGCTCACATATTCCTGCCCCTCATTTTCTGTCCACGATTATATCTACACAATAATATTTTTTCTTTATTATTTTTCTTCTTCTTCTTCTTCTTCTTCTTCTTCTTCTTCTTCTTCTTCTTCTGCTTCTGCTTCTGTTTCTGCTTCTGCTTCGGCTTCCGCTTCAATATGTTTTCACAGGGATCTTAACACCGTTTCTGATTGGCCAATCATTGACCCACACCCATCTTTGGACCTACCATTGATTGGCCCTGCCAGACTTGGAGGAAGTTTTCTCCCCCTTACCAAAGGTTGGCTATGTAAACTCTGTCTATCAAAATTGTTCAAAAGGTGGAGAAGGTGGTCTGGGCAATGAAATTCCACATTTTAGTAATTAATAACAACAATAACAACAACAACATATAATAATAATAGCAGTTATTATTATTATTATTATTATTATTATT
>VYZR01078948.1:26557-43743 GCA_013400675.1 Oxylabes madagascariensis | reverse complement strand
AGGTGTAGGAATCACAAATTGATAGTAACTTCTCTGTCACTTTGCTATCACATAACATTTGGATTTCTGCCCTAGAAGGTGGATTTTTTAATTTATTTTACTTTTTCATAAACTATTGCAATCTTATTCCTTGATTTAATATAGCAAATTACATTAACAGTTCTTAATATAAGAGTTTATTTTTCCTAGAGAATTTGTGGATGTCCCATCCCTGGAAGTGTTCAAGGCCGGGTTGGATGTAGCTCTGAGCAACCTGATCTAATGAATGGCATTACTGCCCATGGCAGGGGGCTTGGAACTGGAAAATCTTTGAAGTCTTTTCCATACTACAAAATTCTATGACTCTATGAATATAAGTGACTAAATAATTGAGATAAATGCAAAACTTGTGCTGTGATTTCAATAGGTTAACTTTTTCAGTTTGAACTTCAAAACTCAGTGTATTTCCCAAACTGAGTGGTGCAGTGTGGTATCATTATCGTGACATTACAGACCAGTTTGTCCAAGCTGAAGGGCTGACCAGTGACAGTGACCATTAGGGCCAAGGAAAAATTGATTATAAGAAATTCCCTCTTTCTGGACTGGGGAATTGTTTACATTTCCCAATAAGAACTGGATGAGAAAATAAAAAGTGTCGGTTACTCACAAGTCAATAGGGTTAAGTTTGTTGCCCAGGACAAGTAAACTGGATGAATTTAAGGCTTATTTGATGGAGTTGTAATGAAATCTTGCCAAAACTAGATGCAAACTCCAGGAAGCTGGAGAAGGTATGATCAGGACTATTTTCAGCCACCAAGGCTGGTTCTCCTGTTTTGGTTTCAGCTTGTTGAGGAAGGATGTATGTGCCAGCCCAGCACCAAGAAGAATATATGGGAACGTGTGGGCTGCTGCTGTGCTAGGTAAACCTGTTCTCCAAATGCTCTAAAGTCTCAGAGATCAGTGAATCCAGGGAATATCTGGCTTCACACATTTTGTGAAAACGAAGTTTCAAGACTTTGCCAGTGGCTGCACCTTGCTGTGAAGGAGGACAAAGTAGAGACCAGAGGAGAGGCCATTGCTGCTGCTGCAGCTCCCTCCTCCTGCCTCTTCCTGCCTCCTTCTGCCTACTTCTGAGGAGGAGAAGGAGGAGGCTGGAGCAACGCTGCCTCTTCACCAGCTTAAATTGAAGATAGATTGCATCCTCAGTGTTACATGTTGTGAATCATGTTGAGATAAAGATGTTTCCGGCAGGTTATGAGCTTTATAAGAATCTCTCCCATTTTTCCCCCAGCTTTGCTGTTGGGGCCTCTTTGTAAATCACATAAATTCTGGGTTTGCAGAGTGATCTGTCCCACTGGCTCTTCTGAGCTCAGGAGACCAGTCTCTGACACTACTGACAACAGGGCACTCCTGTTAACCACAAAATGCTGCCCATCATTGTGTCATGTGCTCATCTCTTTCATTCCTCAATGCCCGAGATGTGCTCCTGAACTTGCTCTGTTGCTGGAACATTTAATTTGGTTCATGAAGGATGACGTAATTTGTGGCCTTTTTCCAGTACACTACTCTTCATTATATTGGATTGTGTTGGGCAGCCCAGGAGGATAATCTGTGTATATAATACATAAATATTTCCTGGCCAAGCTGAACTTCATTTAATTACCTTTTCTTTGTCCCTTCTTCTGCCTCTTCTCCCCAGAATGTCTCTTTGACTTTAACTACAAGGGTACTCTAAGCCAAAGCCAAGTGTTTTCCCTTGATCTGTCCTGGATTGGCTGCTCTGACCACTCTTGCTGTCTTCCCTGCATGTAGGTGCTATAACACGAGAAGCAGAAGTACAGATCTGTCATACCATTTTGCCTATAGCAAATACAAATAGGCATGAGGAAAGAGAGATTTAAAAAAGCATATACATATTCTGTATAAGCCAGAATATTTCTTGATGCATGGTCTTCAAATACTGCAATCTTTTCTTTTAAGAGCCTTTTTGAGAGCATTGTTGTTTTGAAATCAGTGTTTTGCAGTATGTTGCTTGTCCCTCAGGAATGATATGACATAGTAGGACAGACTCTGATTTAAACTGGCTTTTCACTGTTGATTTCATTGATTAAAAGACAATATTGTAGGAGCTTAAAATGAAACTGTCTCTCTGGTTTTCACAGTTCTAGTTGTGATTTTGAATGTCACTCTTCTAACCTCCTAATTGTTTTTAGCAATTTGGGCTTGAAATGCTTGATGATGTTGTCTAACAGCAACATCCAATAAACTCTGTTATTGCTATAGTCTAGGGTATTTGGCTTTTCAGACCATGACATTTTTTAATTGATAGCCAGAGGAAAACAGGATCATCTGATGGTATATTTAATTGGGGTTAGAAGTAAATAAAAAGTCAAAACAAACTTTTGTTTCTCCAAGCACTGCTATATTTTTCATGGCTTTGCTTGTGTATACAATATTTTCATTGTTTTGTTGTATAAAATATTGCAAATGAGTCAGCTTTTTTTTTTTTGTTTTTGTTCGTTTGTTTGTCTCTGTGTGTATTCTGAAGGAATTGTTTGAATGGTCATAAGGCAAAGAACAGAAAAATAAGAAAAGAAAATATTCAAGTCATGTCAGTAAGGATGTTGCACAGCTATTCAAATAATTGCATTAAAAAACCATTTATTTAACATATATATATTTGGATAAGAGATGCACGAATGGTTGGGGTAGTAGGTTCCATAGTGTACTCACTGTTCTTTTGATTTTCTTATACAAGAATTGTACAAAACTTTTCAGGTATAGAAGCAATTAATACATTTTAAAAAGAGAGATACGAGAATTCCTTTTGCTCACTGAGGAATTATGAAGAATTTTGTTTCATAGAAGCATTATTAGAATTAATATACTACTTCAGAAATTGATACCCTTAAGAAGTAGCACAACTTCTTTTACAAAGAAGTTTGATTTGCCTTGCCATTGATTGCTGATAGTTCTTTTGATTATTTTTCTTAGTGACTTTGAATACAATTTAATATGTGACACTCACCAACTCTTAAATTTCAGTTCTTAAAGTATTTTTAGTATTTCCATTATTATTTATATACAATGAACTGAAATACGACTGAAATACTGCATTTACATACTCTAAAAGTTTTTCTTTGCCATGAGCATGTAATTAATTTTCTACTTATAAATATCTAATGTGAATTTTTCATTTTCCTGTAAAGCATGGTGCAGATGCCAGTAAAAATCAGATATTTTTTGGTATACCCTTTCTTTTGGTGAGCCACTTTTTTTACACTTTCCTGCATTATTAGGAAACTTTATTTTTTTGTACTGCTCAATAGGACAGATATGGAAAAAAGTTTTTATCCTATCAACCTTAGAAACTAACTACAGGAACAGATACTGTTATGTTTTCAATATCCATAGGATTTGTTCCTGAGAAACATCATCTCTGAGTCAGCTGCAGTGTCTCGAATAATATATTTTGAAAATACGAATGATGATTATAAACTATGGCGAATGCTGAAGAATTATTTTTGAATCAAACTTTGAGTTATCTGAATATTGGTTGGTTTTACAGCTTTGCAGTTGGGGGCTCTTTGTAAATCCATGCTGTTTTCTGCCCTCTCTGCTGGGCTGTAGCAGCTGGGCAGCAGCCTTCTTGCCCTGCTACCTGACTCCTCCATTCATCCCAGGCACATTGACTCTGAATTGTGGTTTTCTACGATCACAGCCCATATTCCAGAAGATTTTTATTTTGAATGAGATTACAGGAAATAAGCTGATCCTTTGAGAAACACTAGTTACAAATATGATTTGGCTGTGGGGACCTGCCTCGAGCAAAGGCTTGGTTTGCTGCTGTCCTTTGTTTGGCTGGGTGGTGGTAGCACTGCTGGAGGTGAGGGACAGGAGGCTGGGGGTCAGAGGACTTGGAGGGAACCTCAGCAACTGGGCTGTGCAGTCAGGAGTCACTTGTTGGCAGGGAAGAGATGACCACTGAGATGCAGAGCTGTCGGGGACAGCAGCTGGAGGGCACGGTGTCAAAGCTGCAGTATCTTTCACTATCCGTAAGCAGAGGACTGTCCATGTGTCTCATCCTTTCTGCGGCCTGGCCATTTATTTCTCTGTGTAAAGAATAGCAATTATGGTTTGGCAGCTCATATGGTTTGGCAGCCCATGTCATGGTGTGTTACGTATACAAAGGCTTTGCTTTCATGATCTTCAGTAAGCAGTGCATTCTTGTAATGTTCTAATTGCTTCACAAACTTTAATGAGAAAATTGGCAGCATTTTTTTTTGCAAGGTCACAGTCTTATTTCTGTTTTATATCTAGAGAGAACACACAATAATTACAGCATCTGCTTATTCTGAAGAGATAAAAGGAATGATTTGGGTAACATACATCTGTTTCAGCCACAGCTCTGAACTGAGGACAGTGGCTGTGAAGCTTGTTGCAATCAAAATCAATGCATGCATTCATATGGTTTCTATTCTGGTGGTGATGGTGCTGGAACTTTTATTAAAACCTTTAAAAAAAGGGAAACCTGGCATAAGAAAGCATTGAAATTAGAAGTCAGTTATTTGAAAGGTAAAACATCTTAGAATTCTGTGTATAGGCTGCAATGTGGTATTTAAAGATCAAGAACCAAATTCTGTTTTTCTTAGATTACAGATATTCATCATTAGATGACTGATAATAAGGGAAAAAAAATCAATTTTCTTGATGTGAAACATCACTTTCTTTCTGAAGGCAGAGCTAACAAATGTAGGACAGGAATAGAGAGGATAGTTTTATGAGTAAAATAGAAATAGATTTGATGCTTACTTGGCTTTTGGCAAGGCTGAACATTTTGATTAAATCAGAAATTCTTTTAATAGTCTAAGTGTCTTGTTCACCACCATTTGGGAATACCCAGCTTAAAACAGGTTTATGATCTCAAAACTGAAGTGATGAAGGTTTGCAGAACTGCTGAATATTCAATGCAGAGAAAGTCCACAAGTGTGCTCTAAATGCAGAAAACATTACAGAATGTTAAATTCTTGAAAGGATCAGACCAGAATCCTCTCAGACTAGATTCCTCATTAACTAATGGACTCATCTGGAATATATTCCAGCTATCAAACGAGAATAATAGCAGCAGCTTCCCTCACAAGCACCTTCTGAAAACAGGCTCGTTAAAGACAGAAAAACTATCGGATGTTACAGTGACTGTACAAAAAGTGTCACACCTGAAAGGAGAGGATGCATGGTGCAAAATATTTCTGTCATTTTAGGGTTATTGTTCAGCATTGTTCCTCTTATGAGGACATTTTGTTTTCCACAATGAGATTTGTGTCCTCTGGAATTAAAGATTGCACCATAGGTCGTCTACTTATAACAGGGTTGATTTCTGGACTTTATAGTCTTGTTAGCATCTAAATTTTCAATCTTTATTGACTTTTATTTCATTATATTTTAGCAACAGGATTTTTTTTTAATATATGCCAATGACAGTAACTTAGCTGCTTTAAGTAAAATTCAGTATTTCAAAATCCTTCTGTGTGAGGGAATAAATTTAGTTCATTTTATTTGAGCACGTCTGGCAAGCCATTAGCAGCTGCTGCTCTAAAATTCTGTGAACTGAGTTAATATTAAGAAGGACAAAGATCAAATGCCAGCTGTTTTTCAGCTTGTATGTAGAGGACCAAGCGTATATTTATTATCACAGTATGTAGAGGCAGATCTGATCTAATCCATTCTACACCAGTAACAGTATGGTAGGATACCTTTGTGTTAGATGCTAATGTAATAGACTCTAGACTTACATTCTTTAACTTTCAGAATGGAGTAAAGTAATTTCTCTGTGAAATATTTTCTTTAATATGTCTAGACGTGGTATATTTGAAACAGAACTGTTTCTAATAACTGCTTAAGATCTCATTGAGAATTTTGCACTGCATAAAGTTTCCACACTGCTGAATTTAGATCCAGTCATATACCTTTTTATTCCACCCAAAAACAATTCCATTCAACTACTAGAGTTTGAATCTCAGTGCACTTATTGAACGCAATCATCCACTCTTTTATTTGAATCTCAATCATTTAAAGTTACAGATAGTGCTTCAGCTCCATGAGACTGAGTAGTTTCATGAAAAAAAGGGGGATCTAATTAAAAACTGTGTGCATATAAACCTTCTTTCTAGTATATGCAATTCAGAGTGTACCAGACTTACTTTCTGATTACCTACAATGTGGACTAGAAATAAGCAGAGGACTGTAATTATTTAAAAATCAGATGGTCATTTCCAGTGGGAAATACACACATTTTATCTCTGTCCCAGTTGCATAAGCAGTTTCTAGCGTTTCTTTTAACAAAATAAGAAGTTTATGTTGCCACCTTGGAAAAGACCTTAATATTATTTTAATACACACAAACAAATCACGGACCATCCACAAATTGAATTCTTGCAATCATAAACCCATTGCATTTATGCAAATACATTAAATAATCAGTGTAAAGTGACAGATGATGCTTGAAGCATAATCTAGGTCTGTATCATGAGTAGATAATAATATTAAGTTATTATTTAGGAAGTCCTAGAAAAATGGTATGTTGTCATGCAGATTGCATCTGTCTGTCACATTTACAGTGTCTGTCAGCTGGACTTAATTTTATACATTTTTTTTAATGCTTTTTATCAGATTTCCCCCCTTTTCTGTGTTACCATCTTCTTTTCTATTTTTTGTTTTCTTGTTTTCAAGATAAAATACCAATAATTTACGGTGGTACTGTGCCTTTTTTACTTCATAGCTCATATTCATATTAAATGAATACATACATTTGAATATGGTTCAGGTAAGTCACCTTCCTTGCACATTTAATGAAAAAGAACATTTGAATTTGGAAAAAGCACATTTGAATTAAATGCTCTTGGTGAGTTGTGTGGATACTGTCAGTAGGATTTGCAGATGTTATCCCAGGGAAGGATGATGCCTCTCAAGTTCAGTGCTCAGATGCCACGTAGGTACAGTTGGACTGGATCCACATCTGAGCAGTAGCAAGCATGTACACAGAGCACTGCAGGTACATGGTGCCACTCTGATGCTTTGTGGTGAACCTGTGAGACTCCAACAAACCCTTCCATCTGGACATGGTCTGAAATGCTCCCTTGTAAATTCATATGAATACTGTAAACAGGATCCCTTTTCTCTCGTGTATAAAGACAGCGCAGTCTGGCTGTTCCCACTGCACTGTTTCTCTTTTAATGGACTGCTCCAAACGCTCTCATATTGTGCACTGAAGCATAAGTATTTTGCAAATGGTACTGGCCCATGTGCTGAGTGAGGAAGCAGAGGTCTTCCTGTATAATCCGATTTCAATCAACTCACTCTAATCACTACTGATAGTTGCAAAATTTAGCCTGGATCTGCACTGGTAATCTAGATTGACAGGAGGTAAAAGTAAAAGGACAGAAGGGCAGAGGAACAAAGAGAAACGAGCAGAAAGGGTGATTTTCAGCCTTTGCTTGCTGCTGTGGGATGCGTGTCCGTGCCGGCGGTGAGCCCCGCGCTGCTGGAGGGTGCTGCGAGAACAGGTGCCCTGTGCGGGGCTGGCGCGACAGCCACCACTCCATGGCACAGACGGGGCAACAGGTACCTGCCCCAGCTGTTGTTGTTTCCTGACATCGAGATCCTAACTCTCTTTGCTGCTCTAAAGATCCTGGGGTCGTGAAACAGTCAGGCACAGCAGCAGTTAAACAGCGCAGCCAGCAACTGTGTGTGTCTTTGCCATCCTCTGAAGGCGAGTGGCTCCCAGTGCTGGGCTTCACTCTCCTGCAAGATCAGTGCTTGGCTGGAAGCTTGGAGGATAACTGGACTCTGCATTTTCTCACTGGGCAGGTGAAGTGTCTGGGAGAATAAGTCCCTTTGACTTTTGGTCTTAACTTTTCAAAGGGAAGAGACAACTTTGGATTTCATGGATATACAGAAATACAGCCAGCTGCTGCTGAAGACAGATATGTCTCAGTTTGATTGGATTGTACATCAGGAAGAAAAATGACTTTTTTTATTGTTACCTGACCACATGCTCAGTGTGCCTGTGTCAGCCGGGCCAAGGAACTCCACACCCTGGGGTAACCAAGGCACCTGGACTACCCCTCCATCTGACTTTCCATGCTGGTGGGACTGTTGTTGGTCGTTTCAGCCTTGCATGTTGCCATGCTAAAAACACCCAAGGCTAAAAATGTGTCCTGGGTAAGTACAGAAGCGTGAACAAAGTTTCTATAAGTATATATTTTTCAAGTATGTATGAATCTGCTTTTCTCTATATATGTGGAAGTATAAGCTTAGACTGAGGTGTAAGGTAGATGAAAAGATTACAAGTCATTAAAGATCAGAATTATTTAAAATATTTCTAAGAATTAAGAAAAAAAACCATTATTTTGAACACTGGTATTTTGAAGGAACTGTACTAGGAAATATAACAATGACAGACTTTCAACTTACTTGTATATTATATACACTTTCTATCTATGCTAGTAAAGGGTTTATGCTACATACTTTTAAATCATTTGAAAAATTTTTGTGGCTTTCAGGATGCAGACTTAAGACTTAAAAAGTAAGGTTTAAAGATTTTGAGGGGATTAATAAATAACTGTAGTTTAATTTCTATGTTTTTATATTTCAGTTGTTTGATACTGTAGGTGTTCTTCTATGTATGATTCACATCTTTAAACACTATTTAAAAAGTCACAGGAGTTGTTTCAGTACATTTTAATAAGTTATAAAACACAGTGGGATGAGGGAGTTCATGTTCAGTGACTTTTCTGTTGACTTTCTTATTTTTTACTAAGAAAATACATTGTTATTTTATACTTATCAATTATTTCTGTATCAGCAACTAGGATTCCTGTTGGGGAATAAAGTAAACCATCAAATATAATTCCTGAGTTAACAGTGCCCTTTGCTCACCCCCATCATGTATGATTATACAACACTAGCAGCCCACAGCCTGCTGTACGAAATAAACACTATATCATCAAATCCCAGTTCCGCACAGAGTCCTGTAAATGCTGGCAACTGCTCAGTAGATAGCTTTAGGGCTTCTTCAGTGACCTCACCGAGCCCCAGATATTGCCCCAAGTGTTCCCCATAACTGCATTACCTTGTCTACAGTGCTGGGGTTGTTCAGAAATAAAGGATGTCATTGCCAGCTCTGAGGTTCAGATACCTTCCCTTACCTTCCCTGCTGTGAAAATGCATTAAATTTCAGATAACTTAGAAATTTAAGTGTGTCCATGAAGCAGGCTGTGGTTGAATATGAGCCTAGTTGAGAGACGTTTGTATCCCCCAATTTCTGTATTGAGGGAATAAACTGCTCACATACAGAGTGTCTCTTCCTGGAAGTAGAAATCTCGTAAGTCTGCAGCTGTGATGGGCTCCAGGTTTGGCTATTTTAATATAAGGTTTATTTAGGTGTTCAAATACCTGTTTCTGGTGACTGTGTTGGAGAATGCTGAAATACTTACTCTTATCCATAGTTTTGCACTGTGCAATAGTCATCGGCGATAAAATAAATAAGTTCTTTTTTGCCCTCCATCCTTTCATTACCAATTTGCATAAAAAAGGGAAATCTATGTTGTCATGAAAATGGTAAATTTTGGTAACCGTTTCAAATCTGGGTTATTGATACAGAGTTTATCTATCATAGCATAACCCTACGTTGGAGACATTAATGACCTTTAATTGTTTCACTAAAACCAGAATTGCACAAGTGAAATATATAAACTGATTTGAAAATTCCAGTGCAAAAATGACACATTACATGATTGCAACTGTGTGCTATATAAAGAAATAGATGCAGCGCCCGAACCACTGTAGCATCTGGGATTACTTCTACTTCATGTGCCATTTTTTTCCTTTAAATGAAAACCACAGATAAACCTGCAAAAATTATCTGTAAGGATTTCTGACTTAATTTTTAACTAAGCATATTCCATTAGTAATTTACGATTGTAACTGGATAGCTGTTTGTGCAAAACAAAGAAATTACTAGTTATAAAAGGGTGGAAATAGTTTTATCTAAGTCTTGCATTCATCTCTTTCCCTTCGGTTTTTTTTGGGGGGTGTGTGTTTAATCACTTCATCTGTCTTTTGCCATATAATATAAAAGTTATTCACTACTAAGTGATGGAAGGTGTCACTTCCTTAGTAAGTATAATTTGTGACCAGTACTTTGATTGAGAAAAATAATACCTACTGCTCTGAGGATGCTTAAAACAAGTAAAAACAATAGTGGGGGTTTTTTTAAGGCTTTAATGTTTTGAAAATCTGTCATACCCTACAGTGAAGTACAAGGGCACCTTAGAGAATTAGGTACCTGCTCATAGTACCACTTGGTTTTAATCCCAACAAGTGGAGATTAACTTCAACTCCTCGAAAATCTGGATTTTGACTCTGTAAGTTTTACCTGTCTGGGGATTTGGCCTTGACCTTTGTGCATATGCAATGAGAATACAAGGGTCTCAAGCGTAATCACAAAGATAAAAGTGCACAAAAAATATTTTGGCTGTAATCTAGCAAGGTGCTTTGACATCTGCTGAAATTTCAGTTTAATTTTCAACTGCTTAAAACTGAAGATTTTCGCCACTTTTTGGCAACTACTTCGCTGAATCAGAGTGTTTGCTAAATCTTTGGTATTCTGCAACTGAAGTTGGCATTTAATCCTTGTATCTTTAGCATATAATGATTTAAGGACAGAAACCATACTATGCTGGTCTATTTTTTTACAAAAAAACCTGCTGTCTGCAACAAATTTATAGTTCCTCTTCAAGGCTTCAAGGTGCCTACCTGAGTACCTTCCTCTGTGAAAAAGAAAACCCAAACCTTCTGCAGCCTTTAAAAACTAGTCAGCTTCTGCAACCTTTGCTAAAATTTTGCAGCAGTGTGTCTGACGGTCCCTGACTGCTGCAAGCACCCTGGCATCAGAAATTGCAAGGCTTAGAAATTAATATCTAATGTCTTTCAAGAGCTGAGGAGTCATCAACTTTTTAGTGCGTTATTGTTTCTTTCCCAGAAGTGCGTCAGATACTATTTGATAGATCTCCATGTCTTCGATAGAGATTCTGTGAATATCAGCCTTGGTTTTGTGTTGAAACCAAGATGTGTGGGGTCTTGCTTTTTAAAGGCACTAAATGGTCTTCTAGGAGCTGTGGAGACTTTAAATTATGTAGAGAATGTTTTCAGTTTTCTCTCTCTAATGGCTGTTGGTGCTGTCACATGTGAATATTTTTGAAAATCACTGGGAAGAACTGAGGCTGACCTAGACAAGATGACTGTAAAATCTGTTTGTCATCTAGAGCCTTGGGGTTTTTTATATTTGATTTGCAAAATGAATTCATTTAATTATCCCTAATGGAATAATTTTGTTAAATTGACTCCTATTGACACAAATTTAATTTTCATTGTCTCATATAATCAATTTGATTGTTTGTTACTTTGCGTAACAAAGCTACCTTTCAGCTCTGTGACAACTGCAGGTAGGACCTGTACCTGTGGAAAAGGCAGTAGGTTACAATAAATGCGGCTGTGGGCCATGGTGTATTTCTTTAAACTGTTTTTTACCTAAGCATCAGATGGTTGTGAGAATTGAAAAGAAAGGAAATTTGAAATACCATAGCATCTTCAAAATATGGTTCTATGTGTGTTAATGAAAGATGTCTCCCCTATGGTTTTTGCAAACTACTTGGCTAGTCTGTTATAGCAGTATATTGGAGGAGCAAGCACCTTCCAGTTTTCTGTAAAAGACATTTAATTGTGACCTGATGTAATTTTCAAGGGTAGCACCATTTCAGGATTCTAACTACAGCCATTTTTACCTATCCAAGCATCCTCTGGCCTTTGGAACCATACGAGCCCTGCTGGAGGGCCGCAAACCTTGACTCTGCGCCAAGGCAACCTACTGAGCAGAAAGGTCATTGAGCTACAAATACCCAAAATAAATTCTAGCTCTTTAGCTGAAAGCTGTAGAGCTGCCTGCCTTGCTCTGCTGTCAGTAGTTATAGATTGTGGTACCCACTGCAAAAAAAGAGCAAAGTCTGCGTGGCTCTTTGGCAGACTGGCTCTTCCCTGAAACACAGGTTGGGGTGGGTAGGAAATTTGCTGCATTGTTGTTACTGTTAGTAGGATGCTTGTGAGTGCACACATAGTATGTTCCTGCTTTTATTAGTATTTAAATTGAGTTGTCAGTGTTGGTATTAAAGAGATAAATCTTGATTGCACAGTATCTTTTATCTCTGTCATCTTACTTAATAATGCTCTGTTGCACACCTTATATCAATCAGGTTCAAAGGAGTGGAATTTACGGGGTAGGGAGTCTAACTTTTATGTAATTAATAAAATTATAATTCCTGGTGAATTCCCTCAGCTAATAAGAGGGATTGGTATTTCTATCTCATGTTATTACTTAAAAAGTAACGTGGAGTAAAAAGTAAAAATGGAGTGTTATGTAGTCAAATAAAAAGGGAGAGCAGGGGATAAAATTCTAAGGGTGAAAAGAGAGAAAAAGAAAAGGACATAGAAAAGAAAATAGAGCTTTTAATCTTAAAATATATGATATTATTAGAAAGGAAGGATTAAACAAATACAGAAACACAAAGAAGAGGATGTGGCTACATTAAGAGCTCTATTTTTGTACACTTGGGGTCAACTTGAAAATAGGAAATGAAACAAGTAGTTCAGAAGAAAAGACAGTAGAAAAAGCTTGGAAATAATAGGAAAGTTATCTGAGGATGATTTAATGTTTACTCTGAAACATGAAAGATAATGATAATACAAATGAAATTTTATGTACTTCTAACAGAGGACAAAAGGTTCTCTTGGATGAGTTCTCTTCAGTTGAGGTTCTTGAGGCACATGGGTGAGAGGAAAACTTGGAGAGAAGTACCTGCTATTCACAGGCATGCTATTGCTATTGCTCTGCTGTGAGTTAGTATTGATCTTGTGAAGACACTGCAAAAGTGCATGGAGTCAGGAAATATTGAAGGTACACACCTCACCTGTCTGTGAAACAGTAATAAAACTGTTGCTCATTTCACAGCACTCTTTTAAAATGTTACTGAAGGAGAGTAGGCTGGTGTTTGATGGAAGGTCTATGGAGAGAGCTCCTGACTGCAAAGGTATCTCCCTGACTTAAAGGTGTATCCATGCAATAATTGCAGGAGTATGTGGCATAAAAGACAATTGGTTACTCAACTCTGGCTTGCATGCAGGACTTTCATCCTTTGATAAATCATGGCTCTTGGCATTTAAAGATTGACACAGCTGAAACAGCTATAGATATTTTTTATCTGAAATGCACCATTATTGGTGAAAAACAGAAAAAAAAACCTTGTGTGTTACATTGCTTATGAAGTTCTGTTTCTTTTCAGCAAATTGATGGGTTGCTGTTGTGGTTCTGTCCTGTCCTGGTCTAGTGTGTGCTAATGTGAAATGATACTCACTCTGTCAAATAATCATTGACTGAAATGACATTGTAATTTGCTTTCTTTCCAGTTCTTTTCAAGTCCTTAGTTTCTAGCGGAGACAGCTCTTAGCATTCCTGAGTAATAGAACAAGCCTTCTCAGCAAACTTCTTATGACACGTTTGGCTATCTGTGCTGGCAGCACAGGGCTTTTTTTCTATTAATAGAGGCAGGTCTGGTTTGTCTCCATCCTTCAGAGGCAAACTTTTGTGAAAGTTCCTGCGGCTGCTGGATTGTCTTCCTTTGTTTGCATGGGGCTCTAGTGGCGTCCTGCAGAAAGTTCAGGGGATTCAAAGCACTAGGAAAGAAAAGGCACAAAGCTAAGCCATGTATTATCCCGTCCTCTGTTTTTTCTTGTACTTATTTATCAGTGTAATTCCCACCGATTTTGGTTGGAGCTACATTCATAATCTGATTAGCAGAAAGGTCATCCGAACATGCAGAACTTTAAGTAGTCTGCTGTAAGCTAGAGGACTCGCTTCCCTTGACATTTCTGGAAGTTTTCCCTTGAGTCAGGGGAGCCAGGGTTCTGCCACGTCCCGGAGCAGCCGGGGAGCTGCCTGGATGGCAGTGTCTGAGGGACATCGCGGGCCATGTGCACGAGGCTGGGATTGCACTCCGTCTGCTGGCACTGCCCGTCTGCGCTGCATGCGGGTGATGCATCCTATCCATAGCACTGCTTGACTCAGCCTGCATGATCTCTGACATTCGAGCCTGCAGTCAAGTCTGAAAAATAAATTGGTAGTGCATTCCAAATTGGAATCTAACATTAATTTTGGCAGTTATGTACAGTGTGCCAAGGTCGTGACTACCAGGCAGCAATTTTAAAGAGTCTTGAGGGTGATTTGTGTTGAAGGTAGAAAGTTGTTGTTGACTGACTTCATACAGTAAGGAGAAGTTAACTTTCCCAGAGTATTTTTTCTTAGTACTGTGCAACAACATGCACAAACATTTTCCACAGATTTCTAATTGATGCTTCTAATTTCTATGGACTTTTGTAACCTCACAGATATAATGGGGAGGGCAAGAGGAATATGCTGTCCACTTTTTAAGATGTAAAAGTTAGGGTGGGTTTTTTTTCCATTATCAAGACTTAATAAAAAAGCAGAAGTTAACAGTTGACCCAGTCACAACTGATTTGAGCTGCCTTGAAGTGTCTTGAAATTTTTAGAAAATTCCAGTTCTTCTGGGACAGAGAAGAATGTTGGAAAAAATACAAACCTTAGTTTGAAAGTAAGGTTGTCTGAGATGAAATAGAAAGTGAAATTACAGATGCATCTGTGGACAAAGGGAAATGTGCCTGTTTTCCTCAGCAGTACTTGTACTGGCCTTGGACATTAAAATCTGGATACAGGAACGCCAGCTGTATACTCCAGTGGTTTAGTTATTTCTGTTGTAATTTCATTTTTAGTTTTGTGAGGTTTTTGCCTCTGCTAAAATTGGAGGTGCTTGCAATATAAATTTATAATGTAATTTTCCTATATTTGAATTGCAAAGATTAAAACTGACTGGGGATGCAATTTATGCCAAATTCTCAGATACATCTCGCATTTCTAGAGGCATACATGGGCCCAGAGTGAATAAAGTGTAAATGGTTTATTTTTCCAGTGATGCATGACAAATTTAAACATGTAACTGCATAAGCATTTATGAATTTTTCACTCAAAACATTAGTGCAGTAATGGGAAAATTATTCTTATATTCTTAAAATTATGGTAGCCAAGGGAAACAGAAAGGTAATCAAAAGAACGGATAGTGGACATTAAAACTGAGGAAGATGGAGTAGTTTTAATAGTTTGGATTTGGTTAATGTTACAGCCAATAAGGATTTTATTTATTTATTTATTTATTTATTTATTTATTTATTTATTTATTTATTAGTGCTGTATGCTAAGGCTTTATAATTTTCTGTTTGAATTCATCTTGCTCCCTTTCAAAAATACTTGTCCTCAGCACAGTTGCTACATCTCAGCTGGGATTCTGCTTATGTATAGGTCTTGTAATGTCCTGTTGTTATTGTATCCCATGGAGTTTTGCGGTTCTTCAAGTAATGTGTGATGCTGAATGAGAATTATGCATACAATGAAAAAGGCTCATGAGAAATTACTAAATAATGTGCCCATAATTTAGTAATAAATTTATAGATACAATTGATCAGAATTTCATGGAAATTTAGTCATTATATGCTCAAAGTATTCTGCATCTGTTTATTTCTTGCTATGTATACTCATTTATAGGAGAATATTTTTATCTAATCATTAATTATTTTATATTGAATTCATAGGGGATACTGATTACTTTGGAAGACTTCTTAAGTTCTGTTTTCACAAGGCATCTGTTCTTGAAGGAAACTATAACCAGGATTTCCTTGTGGAAATTGTTTTTGAATATTTAGAAGCAATTTGAATGTCACACTGCAGAAAACAAAACCAAATAAATCATGAATTTTTGTTATTTATTATGGCAGAAAAAGCTGTGATAAAAATTAGTACAATTAAAAAACCACAGCAGCACAGTTAAAATAGTCTCTCTGGATGATCATCAACTGTCAGTAAGCTGTGTCAGTGAGATGTCTTCTTTAGAATAAAAATAGCATGAACACTTGCTAACACAAAATATAACAGTTGATTACTAGACTAGATAAATCTGGACAAAGATACGCAAAGATGTCCCACACATGGAGGAAAAAGAAAGTACAAATAAAAAGCTACTTATGTGGAAGTGTATGCTATAGTCCCAAGATACACATTGGCAATGAAAATCTCTCTTTTCTATTATACGTGATTTATAAACGCTTTCAGTCACAAGTGGAAACATTGCGGAAATGCGTGAAGATATTCAAAGGACATTAGGGAGTGAAGATAATTCTGAAAAACAGGAAAGAAGTAAATAGAACTGTAAAAGCTCTAGAATTCAAAAGTTGGGACCTGTACCTAGAGCCTGTCAGTGAGGTCTGCTCTGCAGGGTCTTGAGGGATGGCCTTTTTATCTGACTTCCCACTCTGCTTCCTCATTTCTTTCAATTTATGTTGGCTTTGGTAAGTAAGTATTGGGGTACTATAATAGACACAGTATATTGAATTCTTGCCCTATTTCCAGGCTGAATGCTGTTTCCTCATTTCAACTTGTCTTTGGCTTTTCTTCTAGGAATATTCCACTGTGAGATTTCTTTCATGTTATACAACCTGGTTCTTGAATGCACAAAATTTGTAATCAATTTATTAAATAGATTAAATTTGATAAACATCAACAGGCATTTTGATATTTTCTGTAATAGACTCCGTTGAGTCTTCCAGTTATTTTGAGGTTTCATTCTCTGATTTCCCTCTATATCTACCCCGTGTTGAATAAAGAAGGGAGCTGAGCCTGTTCAGCCTCGAGAGGAGACAACTGAGAGGAGACCTTATCTCTCTCAGAATCTGAAGGGAGGGTGTCAAGAGAATGGACCAAGCCCTTCTCAGGAATGCCATGCAATAGGATAAGAGACAACAGGCAGAAACTGATGCACAGGAAGTTCCCCCTAAATATGAGGAAGAACTTCTTTACCATGAGGGTGTCTGAGCATTGGAACAGGTTGCCCAGACACAGAGTGGAGTTCCCCTCAGTGGAGATGTTCACGAACCATCTGGACACAATCTTGTGCCATGTGCTCTGGGATGGCCCTCCTTGAGCAGGGAGGTTGGACCAGATGACCCTCTGTGATCACTTCCAACCTGACCCA
>VYZR01078948.1:4621-26491 GCA_013400675.1 Oxylabes madagascariensis | reverse complement strand
GTCTTGTAATGTCCTGTTGTTATTGTATCCCATGGAGTTTTGCGGTTCTTCAAGTAATGTGTGATGCTGAATGAGAATTATGCATACAATGAAAAAGGCTCATGAGAAATTACTAAATAATGTGCCCATAATTTAGTAATAAATTTATAGATACAATTGATCAGAATTTCATGGAAATTTAGTCATTATATGCTCAAAGTATTCTGCATCTGTTTATTTCTTGCTATGTATACTCATTTATAGGAGAATATTTTTATCTAATCATTAATTATTTTATATTGAATTCATAGGGGATACTGATTACTTTGGAAGACTTCTTAAGTTCTGTTTTCACAAGGCATCTGTTCTTGAAGGAAACTATAACCAGGATTTCCTTGTGGAAATTGTTTTTGAATATTTAGAAGCAATTTGAATGTCACACTGCAGAAAACAAAACCAAATAAATCATGAATTTTTATTATTTATTATGGCAGAAAAAGCTGTGATAAAAATTAGTACAATTAAAAAACCACAGCAGCACAGTTAAAATAGTCTCTCTGGATGATCATCAACTGTCAGTAAGCTGTGTCAGTGAGATGTCTTCTTTAGAATAAAAATAGCATGAACACTTGCTAACACAAAATATAACAGTTGATTACTAGACTAGATAAATCTGGACAAAGATACGCAAAGATGTCCCACACATGGAGGAAAAAGAAAGTACAAATAAAAAGCTACTTATGTGGAAGTGTATGCTATAGTCCCAAGATACACATTGGCAATGAAAATCTCTCTTTTCTATTATACGTGATTTATAAACGCTTTCAGTCACAAGTGGAAACATTGCGGAAATGCGTGAAGATATTCAAAGGACATTAGGGAGTGAAGATAATTCTGAAAAACAGGAAAGAAGTAAATAGAACTGTAAAAGCTCTAGAATTCAAAAGTTGGGACCTGTACCTAGAGCCTGTCAGTGAGGTCTGCTCTGCAGGGTCTTGAGGGATGGCCTTTTTATCTGACTTCCCACTCTGCTTCCTCATTTCTTTCAATTTATGTTGGCTTTGGTAAGTAAGTATTGGGGTACTATAATAGACACAGTATATTGAATTCTTGCCCTATTTCCAGGCTGAATGCTGTTTCCTCATTTCAACTTGTCTTTGGCTTTTCTTCTAGGAATATTCCACTGTGAGATTTCTTTCATGTTATACAACCTGGTTCTTGAATGCACAAAATTTGTAATCAATTTATTAAATAGATTAAATTTGATAAACATCAACAGGCATTTTGATATTTTCTGTAATAGACTCCGTTGAGTCTTCCAGTTATTTTGAGGTTTCATTCTCTGATTTCCCTCTATATCTACCCCGTGTTGAATAAAGAAGGGAGCTGAGCCTGTTCAGCCTCGAGAGGAGACAACTGAGAGGAGACCTTATCTCTCTCAGAATCTGAAGGGAGGGTGTCAAGAGAATGGACCAAGCCCTTCTCAGGAATGCCATGCAATAGGATAAGAGACAACAGGCAGAAACTGATGCACAGGAAGTTCCCCCTAAATATGAGGAAGAACTTCTTTACCATGAGGGTGTCTGAGCATTGGAACAGGTTGCCCAGACACAGAGTGGAGTTCCCCTCAGTGGAGATGTTCACGAACCATCTGGACACAATCTTGTGCCATGTGCTCTGGGATGGCCCTCCTTGAGCAGGGAGGTTGGACCAGATGACCCTCTGTGATCACTTCCAACCTGACCCAAGTGCTTCTGTGGAAGACATGAAGTGCTGCCTAGGGTACGAGGTACTCCTACTGTGAATAAGAATAATATTTTTGTTAAGTAACAGTAAAAGTCACTTCTAAAAATAAGACTAGTAAACAATTTGAGATAGATGCATTCAAAGAACATAATCTCCTTAAGACTGAGAGGCAGCTCTCATAAAAAAAAAAAAAAGGCATATAACTGTGTTGGGTCATTTGAGTGCACTAATATGAAAAAAAAAAAAAAGGCATATAACTGTGTTGGGTCATTTGAGTGCACTAATATGAAAGATACTATTTTACAGATTTGTTCATAGCTGCACTTCTGAATGTGATTTCATGTGGTTAAAATCCAAGTACCAAACGTTCTTACTCTTTCTTTGTCTGAAAAGGACCATTCAGATGTCCTTGAAGTTCAAAGTTCCTCCCTGAAGATGCAAGAATGTCTAAAGACATCAGAAAAAACAGAATGAAATCCCTAAAGCACAAAGGGAACAGGGAAAACAA
Source organism: Oxylabes madagascariensis (assembly GCA_013400675.1). Lineage (NCBI taxonomy): Eukaryota > Metazoa > Chordata > Aves > Passeriformes > Timaliidae > Oxylabes > Oxylabes madagascariensis. Next base: position 24,258 of record VYZR01078948.1, on the reverse strand, counting down.
AGTACTGCTATCCCAGATGATGATAGCTACTTTATTTATTTCCTATCGGAAGGCATGAATCAGATATGAAATATTCTGAGAAACTGTTTACTCTTTAAAAACCATAATCTCTATCTAGTCCTAGAGCTGTTCTTGCCTTTTAGTGAAATGGGATGTTGCTGGAATGCCTCAGCATAATTATTGCCTTTATTAGTTTTCAGAAATCAGAACAACAGTCAATATGGTCTGCTGTGACTCAGACAGATGAATATGAAGCAGAAGCACCATTGTACAGCATTCAAATCAAGAACTCCTTTTTTCTTCTCCTCACAAAAACCTTGATTTGCAGACCCTAAAGTTGCTCATATACTGTACCTTGTTTCTCACAGAGCACTCAATGAATTTTTTGGTTCTGTTTCATTTATCACTTAGAAAAGAGTGCAGCACTTCCTCGTAATTTTTAATCATAGTTTATATTGTACAGAAATTGAGATTGTATTTAATGTCTTGATCTCTTTCTAAATTCTGACAAAACAGGGATTTGTAAGTACTTAGTGTGTATACATGCATGGAATACTGTGCTTAGAAGACATTAATATGTCGTGATATTCTTTTGAGTCATTAACAATTGATAGAGAATGAAGCTAATGAGGCAAAAATATAACTATAGAATAGATATTAATTTCCTCTTAACATATTTTTAGGAGAAGATTTTTTGTAGGAAGAAGAAACATCATCACCCATTGCTAGCTATAGCAGATTTTTAATTCAGAAACTGATAAATTTTATTCTTTCATGAAAACAAACAAAATATCTATTTTGAACTGTTAAAAATTTTAATATATTATTAATGTAGTAATAGGGTCTATAATACTTTCACTTAAGTAGCTTCAATTTTAAGAGTTTTGACAAATTTTTGTTGGTTTATTATCATTGTAAAATGCTTCTCAATATCAAAGAAAATTGTGTTAGGAAATTTTTCCCATTGTAAACAGAAATTAAGCAAGCTGTGAGCCAGCTATTTCAGCACTGACAATTGGGCCCTTGCAAGGTCACTTACAAGAGCTCATAAACTTAATTGAGTTCTCCTACAAGCTTCGATATGAAGAGTAAGTAGAAACGTGTTGGATTGCCAGATACTTTGAAGTGTTCCCAGTGCTTTGGCCAGCAAAGCAGCAGGAGAGAGGACAGGGCAGAACGGGGATGTGCTCTTCAGTTCCTGGCAGAATCACACAGTGGCAGAGCAAAATCTATTAAATGACTTTCCAACTTTGTTCTGAACAAACTGTACTCTCAAGTATCATTTCAAATGTCGTCAGCTCTGTCAAATGCTTAATATTGTCCTGTAAGGTTAAGTAATTATCTCTGAATGCTTGTTTGAAGTCAGTTTATCTGTTCTGATGTAACCTCTGTGCGCTGTGTAACTGCAAGACAATGGGAGGTATGGTTATACTATATTTGTGATGAGTAAAATAGCATCAGTCACACAACATCTTTCCCCACTGTCACCAGATCAGACATTTCAGTCTTTTCACCTGCATTAGGGATGACAGGCAATGTGGGCTGCACGGCAGGGTATGTGGGCTGCACTGTAATGTATATGTTATTGGCCTGCTCTTCTCCATCAGAAAATCTCAAGTTATCAGTCAATCACCTACACCGTTGGATTGGAAATCTTTTAAATGAATAAAACTGATGTCTCACCTTTCCAAAGCAAGTGGGAAGTTTATTTTATACTAGCAAGTCCAGTGAGCAGCAGAAGCCCCCGAGGCTGCAGTCCCTGGGGCTGCAGACTGGGTGGTGTGACCAGGCACTGCTGCTCTGTGGGGTTTTGAAGGGATCTGTGTGGAGTGTTCAGCTGCTGTGCGTGGCTGGGGTGGGGCGGCTGTGAGGAGGGAAATACTTCTCTGTCCAAAGCAAAGCCAGTCCCTGTTAATAGCCTAGCACAGTTTAACCCAGCACCCTGATTTCTAAGCTGCTAGTGGAAGGACGCAGATTTGGGGTCACTTGATAAGTACCCCCAAACACCCACAGTCACTGCATCAATCTGCCATTTCTTATTATCCCTTTTTTCTTTCTAAATTCTTCCTTTTTCCCATCCTGATTCTCATCCATAAAAACAGCTGTCCCCTAATCACTTTTTTCCCAGTGAGTCCCGATTTTGGCATGTCTGACAGTGTTGCCCAGGTAATATGGCCTTACATCACCTTACTGGTAGGGTTACCTGCACGCTGTGTGCACACATGTGCAGGCTGGGTGGGAAAGGAAGGAAAAGGGTTCATGTGATAATGAGTAAATGAGGCACTGGCTCCTCTCTAAATCTGAGCTGCTGCTGGAATGACAATGTGCTAAGAGATCAGATCCCAGTAAGGATGCAGGTTTTAATTAAAACTGGTTTTGTGGGTGATTTAAGCACTCATGAAGAAATGGCTTTTGAATTGAAGCTTTTCCTATAAATTTCCCTTACCATCTTGGTAAATTGGAAAGAGATTATTTTAAGAGATGTTTTTTAAGTGACCTGTTTCAAGGGACAAAGTTTCTGGTTTATTTTTCAAAGTACGTCCTTTGAAATGTGTTTATAACTAAAATCTTAAAAATGTGCACATTGCCTTCTTTAGAAAAAAAAAAATTAACAAATCACATAAGTGGAAATCTAAACCCCAGCTGGTCTAAATCACTGGAGTAATTTCTGCATATTTATGACTGAAATGTCACAGACTAGTTCATGATTGTAAATTAAGGACTACTTTTCACTTACAGCCAATGCTTTTAACTACTCCCTTGTATCTTTTCTGTAAGTTTATCGTTGCTAGGGGAAATACTTTGGATCCTGTGAGAAATGTGGCATGTTCCCACACTAATAGAAACTACTGTATTTTTGTACTATACAGGTTCCAAGAAAAAGGAACTCCTCATGCTGCAAGTTACATCACAAGGAATGAACACATTGGATCTGAGAAATGATGTTTTCCTTGTGATGGTGTAAATTCTCTGTTGTAAATACAGCACTTTTAAGAAAAAGAAATTAAAAAGCTCTTTAGGAGTAACTCAGGCATTTCAGATTAGTTAATTATAATGTTGTGTGATAGTCTTTGAACTTAAGGTGGGAGCATTCATGACTTCTCTGGGAAACTTGTTCCAGTGCCTCATCAATTTCACAGTGAAGAATTTCTTCGTAATGTCTGATGTAAATGTCCCCTCCTTCAGTTAAAAACCATTTTGCTTTTCCTATCAGTGCATATTTTTGTAAAAAATTCCTCTCCAGCTTTCTTGTCAGGTCCCTTCACATACTGGAAGGCCAACCTGAGGTCTCCTTGGAGCCTTCTCTTCTCCAGGCTGAACAGCCCCAACTCTTTGGTTTGTCTTCATAGGGTTGGTGCTCCAGCCCCCTGATCATTTTTGTGGCCTCCTCTGCACTCAGTCTGACAGGTCCATGTCCTTATGCTGGGTACCCCAGAGCTGGATGCAGCACTCCAGGTGGGGTCTCACCAGAGCAGAGCAGAGAGGCGAATCCCTCCCTCACCCTGCTGGCCACACTGCTTTTCATGCAGTCCACAATTGTCTCTCTGTGCTGTAATGCACTGTGTCTGCTCAGCTTGAGCTTCTCGTCCATCAACAACCCCAAATCCCTCTCCTCAGGGCAGCTCTCAGTCCATTTTCTGCTCAGTCTGTACCTTTGCTTGCAATTTCCCGGACCCAGGTGCATTTATCATTAACATAAGACTCAATGGAACTGTTATAACAGTAGTTTAGGTTGAAATTTTCAAGGCTTGCCAGACTGTAGTTTGTAAAAATATCTAGATAATTCCTCAAGTCCATAATTAACTATTTAATGCATTCATTCTGATAGGATTTTTCTCGTATGAGTGTGCCTCACTGAAAAGGAGGAGGTTGAAGAAAGCGATTCAAAACCATTGTGCTTCCAAAGTGAATGTTACCTGTTATTTCTGATAATCAGCCATGGCTTGCATCAGGCTACACAAAAAGTAGCCTGGTTAGATGTCCACTTCTTGTGTAGTTGTAATGTGCAAATTGGCAGAGAATATAAAATCCAAAGAGAAAAGAATTCCTCCCTAAAGATGCCAAAAAAGATGCCTCCCTAAAGATGCCAAAATGCCAGCTGTGTTAAAGAATGAGAAGAGGTAGATGTTTATACCTCACTGGTGCAGAGGACAGTTTGCTGACTGATAAGTGCAGGATTCCAAATGTAATGTTTATGAACATAAGAGAGACAATTACCTGCCTATTGGATGGGGACAAACTAGGCTCTCAATTAAAGGATGGCCAAGCTGGTCTCTACTAAAGACAGGAGAAAATGATTTTAGCAAAAGAAAAAAGAAAACCAAAAAACAAAACAAACCAGACAAAAAAAACCCAAACAAACCTTTTGGAAATCTGAAGGTGGAACTAGCTGTGAAAACCTATCTTCCTTTCCATCAGAAAATTACACAGAAAAGAGAAAGGATTGCAGGGTGAAAACATAAAAAAAAAAAAAGAAAGAAAAGCTACCACTGTNGGAAAAAAAAAAAAAAAAAAAAAAAAAAAAAAAAAAAAAAAAAAAAAAAAAAGAGTGGAATTTCAAAATAATTCAGAAATTATTGACAGGAAATTTATCCAGTAATTAAAAAATTATGCATTATTTACTATTCATTTTAAAACTATCATCAATTTCTACTTGCACATTCATTTTCAAAGACACTGTGAAGCTACTGAGAAACACAGGTTTGTGTCACAATTTACTTAAAGATTGCATTCACTAAACGCTGTAGAATAGACAGACCAGTGTAATACTGTGTGCTCAAAGTCTTCAAGTTGCTACCAGTAATTCATGATACCTTTTCAAGTCTGTGCTTAGGCTTATATATCTTATTCTTTCATTAATATATTGTTTATCCTCTGAAGCGTGACTGTCTATCTGTTGCACAAAATGTAACAACTGTGGCTTCATCCAGACCCTCCTGAAATGTCTGGGGTCACATTTTTTAAGTTATTTGTGGCACTTTCATCCCTTGCAAATCATATTTTGGTGTGTTGTGTTTCTTAACAGTGCTGAACTTACTGGTCCAGTATTACTGTAGGACTGGTCAGTTCTCTGAGAGCTAAATGAGTGCAACTCGTCATCACTGTTACTGCCAGATCCTGCTTCCTGTTTCTGAGCTTTTTAATTTTTAATTTGCATGTCTAAGAATTGCTTCACCTGTTTACAGCTGTAAATTGGGACAGTCAAGTGCTTTTATTTATGAGATTTTATCATGGTATACAAGGAGGGGTCTGGGACAATTTACTGCATCCCTCAATTTCCTCCCAGAGGATGTGCCCAGGCAGTCAACCTTTTCCAGGGTTCTCAGGTTCCTGGGAGAAAATTCTGTCCTCATGATGGCAAATCTATGGTCAGACTGGGGGATCAGAACTTTAAATCTTATAGTTTTAAGGAGTTTTAACTTATTACTATGGTTTCTCTGATGTGGGCACTCTTGACAAAGATGTTAGTGAAGATCATCTATCTGTTCAGCTTATCTTTTCCTTGGTCAAACATAACCTCCAGGCTGAGGAGCACTTGAGGTTCATACATTTGTGACTGTGAATTGGGGAGTCTGTGGAATGAGAGGAGGGGCGTGAGAAATACCTTCAGTGAAACTCATTTCCGACATTCTTCAGACATAAAGTCAGCATATTAAAAAGAGCTGTATTTTTAGCCAGGATTGCTTCCTAGCAACAGACCATTTACTGTACTGTGGGCTTAAAAAGTATTAAATAATTTTAGCTTTCCTACTTTAACCTCGATGGATTACACTAATGCCTCTAGGCTCTTTTCCTGTGCTATGCTATCTGCCTTCCGGTACAGCAAACTACTGTCAGGGCCAGACTGCTCTAAACTCAAATGCTGTGAAACTTTTTTTAGCATAAGGATGGTAACATAATTTCTGCTACCTTTCTACTAAGCAACTAAATCAGTAAATAATTAGCAGCTCAAGAGATTGCTATCCAAAAGCTGCCCTGATTTATACTTTCACAAGTTGATAAAAAAATTACATTTTACTGATTATATTTCTACTAAGGTTATTATTTGAATTTTTAAAAATTTATAATAATTAATTTCCTTGTAGTTCTAAATATTTAAGACTTATTATCCAATAATTTTCACTGAATGGTTCAATTTTAACTTTTATATTCACATTAAAGTATTATTTTGTAGAACTTACTGCAAAAGTAGTTTTGATTTTCAGCAGTGACCAATGTGCATATCCTGCTGAAGACAAATAATTAACCTGTCTGCTTGATCAGCTTATTGTCTAAATACAGCCTGTATTGTTTAAAGAGGATACTTCGACTAAAGTATTTAAATGGTCCAGACCTAAGAGTGCAAGAAGGCAAAGGTCAAGCAAGTAATTTTCTTCCATACCCTCCCACCTTCTAAATGCTGGGTAAATCTAAAGAAAATCATTTCCTCAGACAACATGCCTTTCCATTGCCACAGTGTAGTCACCTAGACTAAAGCCAAATTTACTTTTATGCTTGTTTTAAATAGCTGGAAATTTTTATAGAAAGAAGCAAATAATAAAACTTCAGTAAATTCCAGCTAATGACTCCTCCTTGTAGACTTCAAAAAGATCTTAAATTTAACCATACAACAGATTAACCAAAGTATTTTAAGGTACTTTAAATTACTGTAAAATCCTAAAAGTATTTTGAAAATATTTTATTTTAAAAATTTGAAATATTTGTATCTTCTCCAAGTGTACAAATGGTGGATATTTGAAATATTGAGCCCTGAGGTCAATATACTGAGTATAATTCTCCTGTGATTTGGGAATTTTATATTCTTTTCTTAACATTTTTTTGTCATGCTTTCTTTTCTAGTGTATACTTGCTAGGTCTAGGCTTAGTGGTTTTTCAGTGTTTCTGGAAGTGATAACCTTTCTCTTTGCCCTGTTAGGCCTCACATTTAAAATGTGAAGTAAAAGTCTTTGGGCCAATTTTGTTGTTATTTATGCATGGGTAAAGCAAATCACAGCTGTCAAGTTTTGTGCACGCCATGGAAGATTATGCAAATCACTGAATAAGTCATTATACATGCTTAATGCAATTTTGCATATGATAAAAACCTTCCATTTGAAAAACAAAAATGCTGATGAAAAAATGACTATTCACTCTGGTTGGACAAGTCTTTTATTATATACAGGGTAAACATAAATGGTAAACGCATTGCCCTATTACCATGTCAGAATTCTTGCCTGGTGGGAATAAAAAGGTTATTTCTGTCCTGTTTCTTTGCTTCAGGTGCTTTTCTGTTTGATTACCAATTAATATTAACTGTGATGAGTATGTAGTATGGAAGCTGGAACTGAAAATGCAGGAATCTGACAGATGTGAGATATGTTTAACTGCTACTGAGATGCAAAGAGAAATCAATGAATTCATGACACTTTTCATTACTCAGACGCAAAGATCTGTAAGGTTCTGAAGCCTGGGTTGTACTTGTTCTATAAAAATACACTCTGAATTTGGACATTTCTAAAAATCAAGTCCTGAATCAGATATCAATTCTTAAATTATTAATTTTTTAACTTCAAAATTATTCCTTTTGTATTTGTGTTTCAGTAAAAGGAAATAGAAAAAAAAAAAAAAAGGTGTATTCCTAGTTTTCTACAAGACATTACATAATGTTCCAAGACTGATTTGGTCCCTGCTCCCAAAAAAGAATGATTCAAGAAGCTCTAACTAGAAATGATGGTACATTACCTTCAGCACTTCTTTCCTGCACCAGACAATGTGCTTGAAATTAGCTGATTTTCCCTACTCTTCATATAGCTGAAATTTCATTATTTATAGTCTATTAATTTTTTATTTAATTGGGTCTTGGCATTTCCCATGTTTTGTTGCAGTGGGCTGCTCCTGTTTGTGCATTCTCCAAAGCTGAAGGTGAAGTCTGGTAAGGAAAGAATGCAGATATACTCTGTGATCTCAACAAGAGCTGAGCTCTTGTTTGTCTCAGGAGTAAATGGCGCTTTCCCATAAGAAGTTTTGGGGTGCAGCAGGAAGGAACTTCCAGGGTTGAAATGCTAGGTTTGACCTCTACCGTTGCCAGATCCTTTCTCGGATCTGGTGTTCCAATCCTTCCAGGAGCATGTGGTATTTTGGCATGGGCCTGCCTTACCTGCTTGACAGGCTGTACTTGGATCCGGTCAGAATGGCCTGAGGTGCCAGTAACTCCCCGGTGTAGTCAAGGGGGTGGCTGGAGACGTGGCCGAGTGCCCTGCTGTGGCTCCCTTCCCATGCCCAGTGCTCATTACTCTGCGGGCCCAGCTCTGGGTAAGTGTGTCCAAACGCAATCCGCACTGCCTGTCTTGGTGGGCGATTATGAAGGTCTCTTCTCTGGCCTTGGCCATGAATTATCCTTTTTTTCAGGGTTGGGATAATTCAATCTAAAAATGCAGTATAGTAAATATTAGATTTATGTTAACCTTAAAACATTCCACAGTGTCTTTTTGTATTGTGCCAGGAAGATTTCAGCCCTTTCAAAAACTATAGCTTGGGATGCCGTTTAATGCCTATTTTATATTGAGCATCCTAATTTCTAAATTTACATATAGTTTGACATGAGAAAAGATGAAATCATTGAATATATTTCAGAGCAAAACGGCAAGCTGAAATTGAGTGTCCATGTTGATACGGCAATGGGCTGCAGAGCACTGAGATGAAAACTGTTTTGGAAAGTCTAAGGTCGTATTTTTCAGGCCCTGAATTTCCAGAGAGAGAGACATGTTTCAATTGCATTTTTATACATGCTTGAAAAACCTAAGCAATGCTTCCTGCCTGGCATTGAGGCTGCCCAGGGGGCCTCTCAGTGGTCTGTGCTGGGAGGTGCAGAATCAGCTGCTTAAGCTGCTCTTCTCTTCTACCTTCTACAAAATCCTGCCACACAGTGAGCTTACACTGCTGTCAGCATGTCATGTTTTTATGCTTCTGAGTTTTGTATTGTCCCAGTTTCAGGATGAATCTCAAGAGATTTTAGTAGAGAATAAGTGAGAGAATAAGTCTTTTAAAATTTCCTTAGTACATCTGAATAGATTAGTCTGAATCATACACGCAAGATAAAGATATTAAAGTAGTAGTATTAAAATTCAAGGATGAAACATCATCCTGAGTTCCTCTGGAAAGTAGCCTTGCCAGTACCAGCAAAATGACCTTCTTGGAGCCCATTTCTTTCTCTGCTCTGAAGAATTTTTGTATTCTTTTGCACACAACTTTTGCTTACTCGTCCCCTTTCTAAGAATTTTGATGAGCTTCAAAAATATTTATAGCTAGCTGCAGTTTTTTATGGTATAACATTATCAGTTTCCAGTTAATGGTACAGGGAAAAAACCCCAAGTCCCCAAGTCTTTTACAGATATGTGGCCTGATATATGATGTGGTGAGGGGCATGCCAAAAGTCTTTCAATGTTTCTATGTTACGTTTGAGATGTTTGATGTTTCTATTTTGCGTTTGAGTGTTCTTTTGTGGGTCATGGTTTATAAAACTGTATTCTAGCAGAACTTAGAAAATTCTTTTTGCTATTGAATGCAATCTATTTACTGGAAAAACTTTAAAAAGGTGGTGTATGCTAAATAAATAATTAAATACTCATCAGAATCTGTTTTATTGCACATATGCCTAAGTATTTGTTCTAATATATGTTAAGATACCTGTCAGAATTGAAGAAAACTGCATATTTAAATATTTGGTTGACTCAATAATCTTATTTTTCTTACTAAAATTGTCTTTAGGAAGTACAGTGGAGTGTGGAGTGCTAGGGAGCAGATATGAATTTCCTTATTCTGCTACACTGGGTTTTTAAAAGGTTTTTGTTTTTCTGCTTTGCAAATAAAAACAAAACAAAACAAAACAAAACAAAACAAAACAAAACAAAACAAAACAAAACAAAACAAAACAAAACAAAACAAAAAACAACCCAAAAAAACCCCAAACAAACAAAAAACCCAAACCAACAAAAAAACAAACAAACAAACAAACAAAAACCAGCAGTCTCATGACTGGCAGAGTTAAAAGTTAGTTTACCAATATCATGGTTTAACCCCAGCCAGCAGCCAAGCCCCACTGCCCCACTCACCCCCCCACTGGAGAGGTCGGGGAAAGAGTCAGAAGGGTAAAAATGTCGAGAACTTGTGGGTTGAGGTAAAACCAGTTTAATAGGAAAAGCAAAAGCCATACACAGAAGCAAAGCAAAACAAGGAATGAATTCACTGCTTCCCATGGGCAGGCTGGTGTTCAACCATCCCCAGGAGAGCAGAGCCCCAGCACATGTAATGGTGACTTGCGAAGACAAACACCATCACTCCAAATGCGCCCCCCTTCCTCCTTCTTCCTCAAACTTTGTATCCTGAGCATGATGCCATATGGTCTGGAATATCCCTTTGGTCACTTTGGGTCACCTCCCAGCCTCCCAGGCACTCCCAGCTCCATTGCCTTTGTGGCAGGACGGAAAGCAGCAAAGGCCTTGGCTCTGTGTAAGCTCTGCAACAGCAAAAACATCTCTCTGTTATCAACCCCGTGTTCAGCACAAATCCAAAATGCAGCCCCATACTAGTTACTGTTGAGAAAATTAACTCTACCCCAGCTGGAAGCAGTACAACCAAGGATATTAAATTTGAGTGTTTGAAACTAGGCAGTGGAAAACCGATGAAGAAATCGGGTGAAATTTAAGCTGTAAAAAAAATTTTGTGATCTTTAAATATTATCCTGATGCTCTAAGGAGGAGCATCAGCGAAAATGAAAAGCTATGTCATTCATGTACCCTAGAAGAGGACATGAATATCCGGAAAAGCGTAGGTGTATTTATCTGAATAATGGGGAGTTCCTGGCTTCAGCATCAAGCAAAGTAGTGTCTTTCCTCAGCCTTGCTAAGCTGCCCATTTTTCAGAGCTGTGCAGAAACAGCAAGTGCTGCTGGGTGAGCTCTTCCTCACCTGCGTAGGCAGCTGGACATGAAGCTGATAAAACCAGGCTGCCAAAGAGCTCAAAACCCTGGACTTGGTTCAGAAGCTGGCCCTGTTTAATCCCTACATGGTACAAAGGGGAAAACAGAGTACTCCCCAGAAACAGCACCTGTGCAGATTGCTCTTTACTCCACATAGATTATAGTGTCAGCACAGCAAGGACCTGAACCGGTAAATATTTAGAAAAATTATTTCTGTTTAGTAGAGAAGACTAATTTGTTTGCAGGATCTGGTTCTATTTACATTGTAGTTTTTTATGCTAAATCCTCACTCCAGGGTTAGAGGTAGTGAGCTGTAAGTGAAGCTCAGACAAGGAGGTGCAAAATGGCCCCTGGAGCTGTCAGCCTTGGGACAAATGATGCATCCAAACCTAAAGTTTCCCCAGCTCTGCTCCAGTAGCCTCTGGGGTAGTCAGCCCATCACTTCTCCCTATGTTCCCCTGCCCTCACAGGCCCTTTTTCTGAGAGCCAGGAGCTAAATATTGTAGAAACAGCTGCTCTGTTCTTGCTGCTCTGCTCTTGCTGTTTCAGTGTCTCATTTTAAATGCGGTCTTAAGACATGGAGCAAACGGGTTTGTTATTTTCATCTTACTTGTTAGATGATTCTCTGGCTCTCTGTTACTCTCTTTCTAACTGTTGTGCTTGTATTTTGTAATTTGTGAGGGACCTTTTATACATACAGTAAATGAGGGGTGATACTGCCCCTGCAAAGACTCAATAATTTCCAAATGAGTGTCCCAATCTACAGGCAAAAATAGTTGTAAGTTGATTCTGATTTCTTTCCAAAAAAGATTTCATTGTCCCCATTTCTATGTTGTAATACAAGTACAGTCAAGTGGAAAAGGCTTAGAAATTAAATCGTAGCACTGGGCAAACTGATTCGGTGGCATTGAAATGTCATTTCTAGAATTATCCGGCTTACTGGGGAGTGTTTCAAGGAATAACCTTCTGGTGTGGCAGACTACAGTGGAGGGATTAGATGGGGCTTGTACAGCAGGCCAAATTCTGCTGGTGTTAATTAGGATTGAGTGAGCATAAGAGAGGACAAGAACTGTCCCAGTGATTGCCATTTTACTTTTTGAACTTCTGTGGCATATTTATTTCCATTTCCATGTTACATTATTTATTTCCAGGTAGAAGCAGGCTCATATCCCTTTGACTTATAAAAAGAAAATGAAAGATAATCAGATAGTGTGTTGACAAAATCATTCTACAAAGTCCCAGCATTTGCTTTTTTTTGTGAAATTTAGGATATGTTTGGGACCCTGTTTTCAGGAGAAATACATCTGATTTTAATTTTATCTAAGAAACTGTGCAATAAATATTACCCCTTGAGCAGGACCTAGAGTTTCGAAAGTTTATGAAAACATCCTTAGAACATAATTGAATTCTGTTTACATGGAGTTTTCCAGAAAGGCAGGGAGGATCCTAAGGAAGCCACGTAGTGAAGAATAGGTGCTGAGCCTGTGAGGCAATTTGCCCAGTCCTACAACCCTCCCTGCTTCTGCAGGGGCATGGAAGGAGAGGAGGAAGTTGAGGGTGGAAAATTTTGGATTTGACTCCCAAAACCTATCAGCAGCAAAACATGGGAAGTTAAAATGGACAAGTTTTACCTGAAAATCTTTGCATACTTCCTGAATTGCTATTTAACAGTGGCAGAATGAAATCACTCAAAGACACAGCTTTGAACTTTGAGACAATCTGAGAGTAGAATAGAATATGCAGCCCACTGCCTTCTGCTTGAAGAGACTAGAAGAAAATTGAGCTGATTAAATAGTATTAATACTGTTATTTTCAATAATGTTCTTTTAACTGGGACTCTTTTCTATTTTTAAGAAAATCAGATCAAAAGTTCAAGTGCTAAGAAGTGATATAATTGTAATAAGCTTCTGACTTAGTGAAGGGAACTTCTGGAACTGTGGCTACAAGGATGACTGTGGCTGAATTAATCGTGATCGGTAGGAGCTACCAAACAGCTTACTGAAAAGAAGAATCTAGGGAAAAGAAGAGGTACTTGCATTTAAATTATTTCATGAGGAAATAAAACAATATGTGAGCTGTATTTAGGCCCCTTCATTTTAGAAAAATGCCAATGTCCTTGTGGTGAGGAGTGAGGAGGAAAAGTGTACCTGGCTGCTGGATGACAGATCATTTAGGGGGAAGGAATATTTCCTTGTCTGCCTTCTACTGGGCATCTGGCAAACTGCTAATTTCAAGATAATTTCCTGAAGTTCATTGTGCAATGATTAAGCCAGTTTTTAAAGGCTTCATAATTCTGTTATATAATTGTTCAGTTTGCTAGTGTGTGGTTAAACATGGCCAGTTTTAAAACCCAGAAGCAATTACTTCTAAAATCAAGCAGGTTTTATGTTGGTTTTGCAATTTGAGACAACGACATTCAAGATTTTTAATTAAATCTTTTATATAATTATTATGAATGATACTTCTAGTAATATAATATATAGAATAGCAAGAATATTAATTGAATACTAATTGTATAATATTTAATATTATTCAATCTACTGGAAAAAAAATCTGACAAAGCCTGAAGCCCTGTAATTTGTGAATGCTAATTTTTTCTGCAGTTTTGATACAGATGTACTCTACTTCATGGACCAAGATTTAAGCCTTATACAGTAACTCATTATTTGAGTTCTGTCTGTTTCCATATTTAGACAGTTGGCACTGGAAAAATATGTAATGACTGTCTATGTTTACCATGTTATTGGTTTTCATACTCATGGTTTTTATGTAAGTGATTCAGGGATTTTAGTATTTTTTTTTCATAAGAATTCCACTTTTATTTATGCCTGCCTTCATATTTTTTTAAGTACTCTTTTTTGCTACTGTAGAGAAATGAGAACCTTTAAAATCAGTCCTGTGATTAACTGATAAGATTAGCTAGTGAAAGAGGAGAATTCACTAGAAATCACTAACTTTTTGCCTGCTGCCCATGCACCCTCGGCTCATCAAGAGAGGTGCTGGCAGCTGTTTGTTTGTGTTAAGAGGGGATGGCATTTATGTCTTGTGTTAAATCCTTGATTGACGCAAACTGCCCAAATCTCCTTAGGAAGAAGCAATCAGAGAGAGGCAGGCGGGGCAGCAGCGCACTCCTGCCGTGGGCACAGCGGTGTCAGAACAAACCCTGCCTGCTGTGCCCCTGCCCAGGGACAGGCTGGGCAGCTGCAGCCAGAACCTCCCTTCGTGCCCCCGAGCCTGGCCGTGGCCATAGGGCTGGATGAGGTGGGCAAGGGACTGAGCTCTGGGTCAAAATGATTGCTTGAAATGCGACTGTGCTTCAATTTCCTCTCACAGCAAGATAAGGAGTAAATTCTAAAAATGACAAATGTAAGGGAAAGTAGATTTTTCTGCTTTGTATGGCAATTTCCCCTCAATGGCCCATGTTCTTGGTTTGGGGATTTTTAAAGAAGTCTCTCAGCATTCTGCTTCCTTTAAGCAGTCCCACCTTGCAAAGAAATAATTCTGCTTAGTAGCAAGAATATCTTTCCATCTCAGTTTAAACCAAAATAAAACTGGTAGTTTTGCAGCCCTCTACGTGACCTGTTTCATGACCGTACTGCGCTCAGTGGTGGCAAACTGATAGCAGAGTCTTTCCTTTCTCTCGTGCTCTGTTTCTCACACAGACTGATGAGGAAGCGCATCAGGAGATGAGAAATACATGACAAAGGAGAGTGGGGCCTCTGAACTCTCCATCAAAAGGTATCTGTGACAAAATGTCCTGTAAAGCAGCTTTAAACCAAAAATACAGAGATGTAGTACCTTTCAAATGACCTGACATTTCCATGTATCTGAATTATTTATATTCTTCGTTACAAATTCATTTTGTCAGGGCTGAGCTAATAGATTTACAACAGAAATAATTTTGCAAGTAATGGATCTTTATTTAGGTCTACTGGATTTCATAAGGAAAAAAGAATTAAGAATTATTTTTTTGAGGAAACTATATTTCCTGACAGTTCTCAGGTAAGGTTCATGTCTTTAAAACAAAAGCTATGGTACTGTTGGATTAAGTTATTATTTTTGGTGTGTTTTAAGAAAGTAATATTTAGAGCAGGGGTTTACTTGCAGGTTTTTTGTTTGCTTTTTCTAGGAGCACCAATATAGGAGAACGATAGAATAAGTTGAGCTAGAATGGCTTAAAAGAAGGAAAGAAAATCATACTGGTTAGAAAAAACAAGTCAAAATATGGTGACAGCAACAAACCACAAAGAGGCAGAAGGGAACAATAATACAGAAATAAATAATCCAGAATTGAAGGTGAGCTTTTAAGTCATCTTAAGTAACAGCTGGCTGAATAAAAAGTTAGATGAAAAGAGACTGATGCAGAAGTTATTGTTTGAAATAGAAGTAATCAGAACAATTGAATTTTTAATAATTCCTCTGATTTATAGATATTCCATTAAGGGGCTGTAGTTGGCCTTTTAATATTTTGCGATGTACTGAAGTGGTAATTGAAAATATTGGTTTAATGTCTTTAACTCGGGATTCATTGTTGTCAGACATCACAAAACTCTTTGTTTTTCTGTATTGCCAACAACATTTGTGCAGAACATGAAAGAAAACACAGTCTGATAAAGTGCTTCGTCTCTGACTTTCGTGTGCCGTTAACAAAACAAATATGTAATAATTAGGAATTCAGTCTACAAATGTATTTTAGTTTCTCATATTTTAAGGAAGAGGTGCAAAAGATTAATTCCATGTTTCTTCACCATTCAGGAGCTAGAAAAGGGGTGTCCCTCCTCCCTCTCAGTGTCTCAGTGGGGTGGGCAGAGGATGTTGGGTGGGCAGAGCAGCACTGAGCAAGCTGCAGCCATGCATCAGGTTCAAAATCGCTCCTGTAGTAAAATATGCTATTTTAGAAAATACTTGCATTTGATTAATTCTCTTTTCTTCCTTAATCCCCTTCCCTTCTTTTATTTCTGTTACATAAGAAGCCTAATTGTTTTTATAATTCACATTATTTCTTTTCTACAATGTATTCACCTCTCTGCATCATTAACTAATCCCAAAATATCTGTTATGTACCAGAAAAAGCAAATGGCAGTTTTGTGTTCTGTTTTAGTTTATGTTTGTTTTTTTTTCTCTTCTCTAGAAGCTTCTTTCTGTAGCCTCTTGTCTAAATGCTGCCCAGCAATCCCACGTATTCTCTGGATCTGGGACACAAAATCATTCCTTTAATTCCTGTCTGTGATTACTTTCTGATTCTGACCAGTGTCTGGAGCTGAAGCACACAGACTTTATATGCTTGATTTGCTGTGCAACTGAAATCTTTTATCAGCCAAGAATAAAAACCAAAAAAATACCCGACACCCGAACCTCTTCCCTATATCTGTGCAGGAGAAGGCACAGTCTTAGGGAGCCATAAACTTTTAAATTCTCTGCAGATGCTCCAGAGTGAGCGTGTGCTTTAATCTGTATTATGTTATACTGATCTGAATATTCCTGTGTCTAAAAGTTAGTTAAATTTTGTGTGGAAAGGTGATGAGAAGGGAAGTGGTTATAGGGTGGGTCTGTATAAGGGAAAACTTGTTTTAAAGAGGTTCATAGAAATAAACCCAGTTGCAGAAAGATAAATACATGTTTTTTCCTAATGGATGTTATCAGCAAACCTAAACCTGTGTGTAAAATGCCTGGAAATACGGTAAAATCTGTGTGTAAATTAGCAGGATGTGTATATAACTCAGGTCTTAAACAAGCAATAACTGCATGAAACTAACCAGGCATTTAAATGACAGTGCTGCATCCATCCAACACAATTTGTTTCATTTTATAAACTTCCTTTCACATACTTTACCAAATCTTTATGGAAATTATTAACTGAGAAGCGAAAAAGTAAGAGGATTCAGAACAGAGATAAGCTGATAGTAGCTGCACTCAAATTTGACAAAATTTCTCAAAGCCTTTAAGAGATGCGAGATGCCCTGTGGGCAGCTGTTGGCCTGGCCCTGCCTGCTGGGGAAATGAAAGACTGTCTTTTAAAAGAAAACTGTAGATGAGCAGGTCAGGATATAAAGGCATCTGAAGGCATTTTAAAATGCATTTGTGGCCATAAATGGGGTGTGGCTTTGCCTGTAGGAGTTACTGAAGCTGTCTAGCACTACGGCAGCTTCTGCAAGTCCGAGCTGAGGAGCATCAGAGGTTTCCTGGCAAAGGAGCACAACTCTGTGGAGCTGTCAGAACAGTCCCTGGTGTGCATTTGACCAGGACTATCTTGCAGACTTACAGGCAGCTCCTTGGTGTTGCCTGGGAGACAGCACAGGCCAGGTGATTCTGTGGGGCAGTTTGGATTCAACCACCCTCTTCTGAAGGAGAAGAGAAGTAGTTTGATACCATGGGCTTGGCAACTCCAAGGCAGTTGGCTTTGGCTCAGGAGAGTTGTCCAGGCATGTCAATGCATTAGACTGCACTAAGAGGAGCCAGGAGTACTGTCCCATGAGAGTAGCCACCAGTTCATCTTCTGGGCCCTCCAGTGATTGCCCTGCTAACTGTGAGGAGTGGACCAGGAGCCCAGTGAGCCAGGAGGAAAAGTTGTGATCTTTCTCCGGCCCTTCGAGGTACCTCTATGTTTATTAAGAACCATTTCCATTTCTGCCCTTTTATCAAATATGGTATTTGCATTGCCAAGACTTTTTGCAAATCATTTTGTGCTTGGTAACTCACATAGTGGTAGAAGCTTTGAAAAATAATTTTCTTTTTTAGCTGAACAGCTGATCTGAATTGCAGTCAGTGGTATTGCACTGTCAAAAAATATTAAGACTCTTTGGTCTCCATATTCTACTTTTGAAAGTAGTACTGTCAAATGTTCTGTGTTGAAGATGAAATTTCAAAATCAAAATACTAGCATTAGCTATACAGCAAATTTAAATCAAGTGCAGTCTCTGCTGCAGCTTCCTGTTATGGGTAAAATGGGATTTAAATGTAGACTAGATCATGTCCTTGAATCATGGAGAATATTCAGGAAATAATCATGGGAAAAATGGACTGAATTATATTAGGAAAATAAAATAACACTATCAGCTGAAGTCTCTATTTGCAGAGATAATGTAACATCCTGGGCAGTTCCTGCCCTCTTGGGCTGTCCCTCAGCTGCCTAGTTTATGGTAAAAAGCACTGCTTAATGCTGGAGGGAAAACTCCTTTCCATAACCTGGTACTTGACAATACAAACATGTATACTGGCCTACGTAGTTTAGGGAAATTGCACAGCTGTTCTTTGTGCATTTTTGTCCTCCTCTGTACTGTAATATAAAGGGACTGGTTGCACTTAGTACCCCACATTTGGGTTTGATGTTTCTGGGAAATTTGTGCTCCAACACAAAAAGGGTCTGTGTTTTATTTTACCAGGGAGAAAGCCAAGTCTGTGATCAAAAGAACAGAACCAGAGTTAAAAGAGAAAAACATAAAAAGAATGAAAAGGAAACTTTAAGTATATTTAACACCAACCTCCTTCCCTGGAAGATTTTGCAGAGGTACCTCTATGCCCTGAAGGGGGCTTAGGGGCAACTTAGTACCATGATGCTTCCTGGGAGCATGATGCTTCCTGTTTTATATCAGCCTTTAAGCTAACTTTGAAAGTTGAAGAACTTGGTGTGTATCTCCTTTTCTTCTCTTTCTTCCCCTCATTTATTAATTTAGCACTTGACATAAATATGTTGTACCAAATTAGATCAAAGATTTCTTTAGCTGTTTGCAATATTAGCCAGTAGCAGTAATAGAGAGAAATAAAAGCACGAAGCAAGTGTGCAGTGATATCCTTCCACATAACACTTCATTGTCCGTGAATACTGGCACAAAAACTGCAGCTGTGGTACTATTCCTAAGCTTCTTTTAATGTGTGTTTACTGGCTCTCAGTGGATTTGTATTCCAAGAATGTGTTATGTCCACTCACTTTTTGAGTGCAGTTCTGTCATTGGCCGTGTATGTTACTTACTTGACAGCAATATGGTTTCTGAATTTACATGGCAGATGGCTGTGATGGCTTAAGTTTTTTCTTGACAACTGATCTTTAGATCAAAATGCAAGAGGAGGGAATGCTCCTGCCTTGAGAGGTTTGCCTGCATTTAAATTCTGTTTTACCCTTTAATTCTGTTTTACCCTTAATGCCAATTTTTTCTTCTTTGAAAAAGCTTTNCGTAAACATTCATGTGTCTGAGTGCTGAAAAATGTAGGAGCTCCCTGGAAATGAGAATATGATTATGTAGGTGAGGACAAGGGAATTCAATTAACGTTGACTAAATGCTTAATTGCTTTATTTTGCAGTCTAGTCTTCTGTCAAAGTAGGTTATGTGTGTAATATATTGTAGTTTAAGCTTGGTATGACTGTGGTTTTTATCATTCTTTCCCCCCTTAAAACAAAAAAAAATCCAAAGTACAGCATTTGTTATTATTAAAAGGAGCAAGTTAACGTTCTTTTTGCTTGTTACATTGTTTTCTTGAGCCTATTTACGTCTTAATTGGCAAGTAATTGCTTTCCTAATCCAGATAAATCATGTTGAACTGTGAACTGCGAATCCCAGTGCCTTTTAGATTCATGTGTCTGAGTGCTGAAAAATGTAGGAGCTCCCTGGAAATGAGAATATGATTATGTAGGTGAGGACAAGGGAATTCAATTAACGTTGACTAAATGCTTAATTGCTTTATT
>VYZR01078937.1:23637-34270 GCA_013400675.1 Oxylabes madagascariensis | reverse complement strand
TGAATGTGTCAGCAGGTCCAACCTTCCGTAGCACTAAAAGTTGTCTCCATTATGTCAGTTTTAGGTGTATGAGCTCTTAAACACCTACCTACACTGTGGAGCGCTCTAGGTTTGAATCCCTTGAGAAAGGATTGAGTGTTAACTCAGCTTTTTGCTGACTCTCATGCTTGCTTTGTATTCCCTAATCCACATATGTCTTTTTTATTATCTTAAGGCTCTTAAATTAAAGCGGGGGAAAAGCCTCTACCTAGAGGAAATCAGGAAATCACCTTTTAGACAGCTTGGTACCGTGAGCTTTGTCCTTGAGAGCAGATGAGGGTTTTTGCACTGCAAAGACAGAATTGCCTGTAAGGAAGTATTTTTAAGCACATGTTATTGCAAGGCAGACAGCTGCTCACGGCCAGAGTCCTTCCCTCACCGCTGTGCTCAGCAGCAACCTCGCGCTTCTCAAAGGCAGCAGGGCAGGCAAGGGAACCTTGAACATGTTGGTTTTCTATTCCTGCCTCTCCACTCCGTGTTATCAAAGTGACTGTCTTCTGAGAGCAAGGAAATTATAGAACACCCAACAGAACGTAGCTGAGTTGAGGTTTAATCTCCAGGACAATTTCTGGGATTATCTCTCCATCAGACAGAACCCACGCTGGAGAAAGGAGCAGCCCAGTGATTCTCCAGGGTGCTTGGTCACCTGATGTGTTCTGATGCAGCAAATGGCTGCAGTGAGAGATGAGATAACCAGCCCCATTCTTACGTGGGCACAAAGATTATGTTCTTGTAGTAATGGGACTTGCACATGGATTATAAAGAGAGCTCTCTTTAGCCCTGCTTCTCAGGATACAAAATTCTCTGTCCCCACAATCTATTCCTGTGTTTCATCGCTTTGTTTATCCCAATAAGACCATGAAGCTTTGAGAGCCTGCACCATCTGTTTCGCACTGTGGAACACATTGGTGCCAGCAGAAGACAGTATGGATATAGCCAGAGATAATTATCCCTCCCTAAAGGATAGCCAGTTCTTTCCAAGCCATTTGATACAGATTGTTGACTTCCTCTCATTTTTAAATCTACTTTCCTACATCTCCTTTTCTAAATCATAGAATAGGATGTGAAGATTTACAACACATGCCTTCTTAGCAATGGTTTACTATCTTTCTCTTTAATGATGATCCTTGTTGTCTAAAGAGAAAAGCAGTCAAATACCTGTTTCATAGTCTGTTTCTTACACTTCTTGCATCATTGTCAGTTGACTGTGCTTCACTTGTCTTTTGTCAATATGTCTTCAGGAAAAAAAAAAGATAAAAAGCTTAGCTACGTTCCATTAAAAGGATTTTTTTCCTCTATGTGTCATTTATAAACTATGGCTTTCATTGATAAAGTCACAAAGCAAATTACCAGGTATCAAATAACAGATTTAAAATAGCAAAAGATCAGAACTGTAGATAAGTGATGCTTATCTAGTGCATAAATTTATGAAAGCCTTGTTCATCAATTGCGATAATGGTCTTTTCAAAACCACAATCAGTGTTTTTAGAATGCCGCGGGGCAGACAGAGGTTCTTTCCCTGATGTCCAACTCATAATGCTCTCAGCAAGTACCTTTTTTGCCTTTTGGATTGTCTTATGACACACAGAAATTACACAGTGCAAGTTGTTTAATGTTTTTGTTTAACTCTCTCAGGAAAAATCCTGAATTTGCTTAGTTAACCTCTCCTCACAGTAAAGGATTTACTTTCTTCTCCATTCTACTATTCAAGCTGCTCATGTCTTACTACCTCTCCCTGTTTACATCTAAGTAGGAGGCTCAAATGAGCTGCTTTTCTTCCTTAGACACTGGAATAACCAAGTCTCTCCTTCAATATATGTGCTTAGATTCTGATTCACTTTACAAGAGTTACTCTTTTTTTTCCCTGACCTGCTTCTGCAGTGAGGCAGGCATTTCATTTAAATTGAAGAAAATTAAATTTGAATATTTAAAAAAATTCATCTGTACTTACAACTTCAAGTTTGGAACAGTAAAAATGCAATACATTAAAATGCATTTCTTTGATCCTTCGATTCTTATAATAATGTGAGTTAAATNATACATTAAAATGCATTTCTTTGATCCTTCGATTCTTATAATCATGTGAGTTAAATAGTTAAATAGTTAAATATGTTCTCAGCTTTTTATGCCTGGGGTACAAAGGTTGGATGGATACTACAAAGAGTTCAGCTGGTTGAGAATGAAGGTTAGATCACGAATCTCATGTATGTGGAGTAAGCCCAACACCAAAGAAAACATGGAGAATTACTCTTTTCCATTTCCGTGTTTTGACTTTTGGGAGACTGCGAAGTATTTTCTTTAGAGAAATTAGAAGAAGTCAGAGCTTTTACTGTCTCCAAAGTGGAATACCTGAATTGAACACAGCTAGGCACTGTGTATTTTGGAATTGGCAGATGAAATCCTCAGCTGACCAAGTGCTGTGCACGGCTTGCTCACTAAGTAACTGTAAGCAGTGGAAAAGGAGCAGAGAACTCTGAAGCCTGGAAAGATTCAAGCAAGAAATTTGAAATATAAATGTGTTTGGGTTTTGCAAGTAGGAATATGCATTTTGGGGTTTGTTGTTTTTTGGGGGGTTTTTTTAATGTGAGGTTAATTGGACAATTGAGATTTTTAAGGTAGTCTAAAAACTATAGAACTCTAAGTCTCCCCATAATTATACCCAATTATTTTAATTGATGTTATTAAGGGAGTGCTCTCAAAAATACTGAAAATCACCATTTAAAATTCTCACCTTTGAAGGTGGACTGATGCGAAAGTGAAAGAAGATACTGAATTTTGAGCAGTGAAAGAAAATATAATTTTTCTAGTGTGTCTTATTTTTGGCAGTCAGGTTTTACTTTTTTTTTTTCTATAGGCTTTATTAATAATAATTGAATTTGATGACTGTTTATAAAGGACCCCACTCTTAAGTACTTGGTGCTTACATAACTTCAATTAAAGAACACACCCTTCCCACCCAATAAACAGGCACTATTATAACGTATCTTTGAAGTCTAAACACCTGTGAAATTAAAAACGAGGTGTTCTCCACTTATCCTCCTTCTCTTCAAACCACTATATCTCAAAACTTTTGCAGTGTAAAATACTTCCAGGCACTTTTCAAGCATCACAGAGAATATTACTTTGAAAGGAGAGTCCTTCTCTCACCTTAATCTATAACAGTTTCTGCTTTTGCAATTCACCAGGAAATAAATGTCTTTTTTCTTTGTTTAATTTCCTTTTTCTAGACCTGTCACCAGCTTTTGTAGACTCAGGTCCATATTACAGTGTCACAATTTAACTTACTCTTTAAGGGTTTTTAGTTTGATTAGCAAGACTGGCATTGATTTTGGGCTAGAAACCAAACATTTTCTGCTTCTCAAGTGTTTGTTTCCATGACATGGTGTAATGCTCTTGTGCACTATGTTTTTCTCAGCCTCAAGCTTCCACCCTCCAGGTTTATATAGCATCAGCTTTAAATAACTCTTTCTTTTTAGGAAAACCTATAAAAACGATATTCTATAGTTGTTCAGTGAGTTCTTTCAACTCATTTTTTTCCACTGTGAATAATTTTCAGACTCCCATATACATTGACATTCCTAGATTTTTGTACATAGTAACAAATTACGTATTTGCTGCTATCCAATTCTCCATCAATAAATGGAATCATTTAGTGAGGAATAAGTCATGTGATGTTTACAACTACCTTTGGCCAGAACAATACAAAAGAATTTGAAGATTCTCGGGAGAACCAGGAACTTCTCAAGGGCTGATCTTATTGAACTCACAGAGTGGGAACTCGTTAAAATAAGAAGCTTATTCAGATAATCTTATGATCCTGGCATGGTGATTTCAGATGTATTGAGCTAAGACTCCCTGGACAATTTGCTGTTCTGCTGAATTCTTGTATCCAGCTGGCCTGTGGGTTCTGCCTGATGACTCCAATTTATGTGTAATGTTTCCTTCGATTATTTTAAGTTCTATGCAAAACATCACACTGTTTCACCAGGAGAGAGCCATATGGGACAATTCTTTCATCTGCAGGAGATCTCTTCTGACAAAGTGTCCTCTCTACTGAAAAAGGGTAGAATTTGCTTCTAAACCAGGAGCTACCTGGGGAAGCTGCTAAGACAACCTTGTCCGTCCCTCAGTGTTATCAAAGTATTGAAGGATTCAGGAGAGCCTGTCAGGTGGAAAATGCTGAATGTAAGAGGTAAAAGGCTGCCTGAGGGAATCTCTGGGACTGGCTGAAGGTCTCACCTGGAGAATATCTGTAACTATCGTGCTGTGCTGTGAAGTCAATTAGGGTTTCAGTTAATCACCTCCTCTCAAGCTGCTCCATTTTGTCCCATGGAGGCGGGCTGCTAAACTTCCTAGGTAATATCCTTAATTCCTGTGTGTTCGCTGACAGCACTTTCTAGTGCTAGCTCTAGTATTACCTGGTACCCTATGGAGCTTTCAAAAACAAACACACAAAAAAAAAGAATAATTGTTCGCTGCATTGGGATACCGTGTTTATCTGTGCCTGGATGTCATTCTTCTCGCACATATATGCAATGTTGCCATCTGTCATTGTGTTTTAAGGGGCGATTAATGTCCATCTCTAACTGAAACAGCTTGACATTCCTCAGCCCATAAAAATGCAGGAAAAAGCAGTAATACTTCATAACATGCTACTGTATCCATTTCCATTTAGCTGTTCTAAATGAGAAAAAAATGGTGTAGAATACAAATTCGAAGGTTTGCCTGCCTATAGGATTTGTATTTGCTTAATGTGAAAACTGACATGTTATACTCCATAATCTGAGTTTTTCATCCAATATGACTTTAAAAACCCCACATAATTATGTATTCCAGGTAAAAACTGTTTTTAATAATGCATTGAAAGTTTCAGAAAAACTAAAAAAAATTAAGTTGAAAGAAATTGCTCTAGCAGAAAATGCTTCAAAGCAAACCCAATGAGGAAATAGAAAAAACCCCAAAATGTTGTGACTTGGAGCTCTGAAAAAATTTGTTAGTTGCAATTGACTTAAAGTTTAATGCTTTAAAAAATGAGCTGAATAACCTGAAGAGAAAATGAAATTTTCCTTGTAGTCAAAACAAAAAATTCCACATCAATTCAGGGCTCTTATCAGCGCTAGAGATGTTTCGGAACAGGCTGTTTAGGTAAACAACTCTCATGTTTGTGATCAATATCTGTAAGGAAACATGACGTAACGGTTGATTCTAAACTCTTTCCAGTCGGTGTTTCTGATGAAATGAATTTCTTTAGTAGATATTTATCAGGCTGCACCGAGCACCTGAGTCCTGCAGTGCGGCTCTTGCGGCACAGCTGCCAGGCAGGATGCAGCCGTCAGGCCGAGGAGGCTTTCACTGGGTGCTCCGTGCCCACGGAGTGCTGGGTCGTCACTTTTGGAACTGCTTGGTTGTGCGTTTTCTCTGCACGGGGAGGGTGCCGGCAAAGAGCGGGCAAACGGAACGCATTTCCTTCACACAGCTGTGTTTGGAGTTGTTTGGATGTGAATCAGAGCGTGCTGAGTTGCTGGGATTTGAGTTTTGGTTTTTCCAGCTCTGATTGTAAGCTCATGATTTTAATTAATTGCTTCTCTTTTCCTCGTAATTAATTCTTTCTTTTGCTTTTATGATCCCTCAGTCTCATCCTCTATTTTTGGTTTCCTGTAACGCATATATCGTTGTATTTCCGGCCTGCATACGCAGTTTGTGATTTTGGTGCTTGTCCAAACCCTCAATTAGGTAAGCCATATGTTCAGAAAAGCAGCTTCAGAGCACAACAGATCAAGAAATCAGAGCCCTGAACTAACGTTCAGCTTACGCACTCATCACTGCCTACTTTCCCTGACTTGAATATGTTCAAGTGCAGAGCATTTGGGTTACCTGTTAAACTGTTCTTTGCCGTCCAAAAACTTTAACCATTGGTAAAACCGGTCACTGAGCCAATAAGGATTTCTTGTTATGCAAATTGTTGTGTTTCTGTTGCAATCCTGAGCCAGTGCTGTTTGCAGCCCCCCACTTTCCATAATGGTTTGTGGCAATATTAAACCGGGAGATGAATAAAGACCTAACTTTGGCCCATAAGAAAGCCAGATGTCTCTGTCAGGGATGTGCAGCTGTGGGAGAGAATGAAGATCTTGATTCTAGGAAGAGGAACTGTGATCCCCAGCTTTAATGCTTTGTTATTGATCAGTGTGGTGGGCTGAAGGCAGCTCATACTACCAAAGGGGAGGTTTGATCCCAGGGATCTCCAGATCTGAAATTAATCCATTGCTGCTTCTGTGTGAATAATTATAATAAAGATCAAGTGTGCATATGCTAAAAGCTGTTCAGTAACCTGCATCTGGTTGAGCAACATTCCATCAGGTGTACTTTCTCTAAAAAAAAATCAGTAAAGAAAAATTGGGTTGCTCAGTGAAAATATCTAGATAATGGTAGATTTGTTAAACCTCAGAGTTAAATAATTGCAGTTCTGGCATAAAGGCACACAGAAGTGCAAGAATCAGCTCCCTGGAGTTACCAGTGAAGTAATTTTTAAACTAAAGGGTACTTGATTAGCATTCTTAAATAGACAAAGGGGATCAATAAAGGCTATATCAAATATTACAGGACATTTAATTAATAAGGAAATTGAGAGATCCTTAAAGGATCTTAGGTGCACTGAAATACAGCAGGCAAACCTCAGGAAAAGGAGCAGAAGTGGACCCCCTCAAGAGACAACCCTCTTAATTTGCTCCCTGGAGTATTGTGGCTGATAATTGCTCTGGAAAATTTCTGAATGATGACAAGAACAAAAAATTAATTTCATTACAAATATTTTTCTTTTATAATTTTTTCTCCCAGTTTTGTAATAAAGGACTCCAGTTACTCTTGGCTAGCATATGGTAAATTTGTGAGAGATTAAGATGATTGTACAGTGTTTGCTATAGTTATGCATCTGCTTCTCTAGAAAATGTTACTAAAGGAATGGAGTTAAAGCAATCTTGGGCAGTCTAAAGCCCACAGCAATCTCAGAAATCTTATGGAGGAAAAAGTGGGTGTGAAGGGCAGTATTTATCTGCAAAGATGATTTTGGGAAGTAGTGTCATGAAGGGCCTGGACATAGAAATATTCTGGTTCTACTTGTCAGCTTTCGGTCAGTTATTAGGAGAAATATCTTTGCCTAGGGGGTGATGTAGCAGTGGAACAGGTTTTCCTGGGCAGAGGTTTAGTCACCACTCCTAGAGGTTTTTCGGAGAGGTTCAGATGAGGCTCTTAGGGACAAGGTTCAGTGGTGCGTTGGCTGTGGGTTACGAATGGATGTGGGGGTTTAGGTAAGCCCTTGCCTTTTGCCTCTGGCAGCAGATAGGAGCTTTGTTGAGATGGCCAACACCCCAAAACCTACTCTTGTTCTTAAGTCCTTTAATAATGGCTGACTTGGTCTATAATAGAACGAATTATTTATTTAATAGACACAAAACTAACAAACATAAGACTTAAACTTATACAGGAATAAGGACAAAAAGAGACTACTAGTAAACAAATACAGCATGGGGTTAAAGGTACCTATTAATCTTACAGCAAGTGAAGAAATAATGTAATCTAAGATTCAGTGTATCTTACCATCCAATTGTTGATGGGACACTCACCCAGATTCTTTCCCTCAATCCCCAGGGAAGTAACCTGGAATCATCTGCGTCCAAACTCAAATGCTTATTAGGATGTAAGAGGCTTCTGCCTCTGTGATAGCTCATATGTCTTTTATAGTTTGTAAAACAGCGTCTCTCAGTCGAGAATATTCCTTTTATCTCTTGCCACATCTGCTCTCCAGACTGAGATGTCGATTCTTAGCTGAGATCTGAGCCCTTTCGGCACCAGAGATGCCCCCTTGCTGGACCTTTTAGCCCCTGGGTTCTCTTAATGCACCAACCATAGGGTTGGGGTAGATGTCCTGCCCCACCGTGCTGGCTTAGCAGTTGCAGGTTGAACTCGATGATCTGAAGGGGTTTTACAAGGCAAATGCTTCCGTGATTCCCTTCTGTAGGGTCACAGCCATTGAGCCAGCACAGGATTTGTGTTACTTGTTGTAACTTGTCTTCTGGAGAATATCCTGCTCTTGGCTTGCAGTCTGCGTGAGTATGACACTTACGATTGAAGAGTCAACAAAGAGGTGTGAGGTTCTTCCCAGTACAACTGGATAGGGAAGATTACGCATGATCTTCTTTGTCTAAACATAGAAGTTTTATTTTCCCGGGGAGAGGGGGAAAAAAGGTTGAAAAGAAGAAATTTTCTCTCAGTTCATAGGAGCAAACCAGAAAAGCTAGAAAGGCAGGAGGTTAACTTCTTTATGACATAGAACATTTCATATTAACATTCTTTACATCTCTGTAAATTATGAGCTATAAATGGTCTATCAAATGATTTTTTTTCAGAAACAATATTTTATATGTCTTGTTATAATTTGTACCTCTTTTAACCTCATTAAAATCCAAGGAGATCTGTTTTTTATGGCCAAGGGAATAGTGAAGGACAAAGTCATGTCTCCCTTTTAATATAGGAAAGCAAAAGAGTTCTGCAAGTCATTTCTACTGAGAGATATAATGTGTGTGTAGTAAGTCTCATGAATTACCATTGTTAGGAGAATTAAAGGACGTTGGATCACCTAATTAGGACTTTACAAAAGTCTTTCTCTTATAGCAACCCCCAAAATTAATTGGAAAAATATCTACATCATAATGTTATGCCAGTATATTCACATGGCTTCTAATTACTTAATTTCATTTGTTTCACTTTTTCTTTTTGCTTTATCAGCAAAACTGACAATTTCCATTTATTCGCACACATATTGCTGTAGGCATGTGTGCTGTATTTGAGAAGGGTATATTTTACTGTTAAATTTACCAAATGTTAACTTTTCTTGGGAAATTATATCCATTGTTAGAGGGGGATTAGCATTAAGTCACCTAAAGTTCCTCCTGTCCTGATTCCAGTAAAAATGTTTTTGAGCATTAAAGACATATACGATAAGGAATTGTGCTTTGGTTTCATTTTTGTATTTGTTCACATTATTGAAATTTAACTTTGAAAGTGCTCCTGCAGAATTCTAACTGTTATATCTCTTCTCTTTCCTTCATAAAGAACCTATTATTGATAAAAATAAAGCTACAAGACAGTTAAAAGTTGCTAAGTGAGAACAGTAACACTTATGCATCACATAAGCACTTAGAAGCAAGATAATCTGCCACATGCGACATTTTTCTTATCGGGTGTCTGGGTGAATACTTTAACGAAGCACAGTAATCTTACCTTCAGCTTGCATTTTGCCATAGTTGTTCATATCATTTTAATACAAATATGTGGTATTTGTGGGGTTTTTTTGTTTTGTTTGGTTTTTTTTTGTAAATGTACTGGTTAGGAAAAGCCAAACATTCCACCCACATGGGTTTTTGTGGGGAAAAAAGAGTTTATAAGTTTTTCAAGAAATTATATATGCAGTAATCAGTGTGTCTAATTTTAAGTAGGGGACAAATAATATATTGAAAATGCCATTTAATGCTTAGCACCATGTCACTGTGTGCTTATGTAATTTTTTAGAATATTTTTGGATGATTTTTGTGCTGTCAGTATAGCCAGCGATGAATAATAAAAGAGCAATACTTTATTGTATGGCTAACTGGCATTGGTACTGTAAGAATTATGCATTTGAATGTTAGAGTATCAGGCTGGTGTTTTTCATGTGCACAGTGAAGGATTTAAGATGTCAGTAATTTCTCATCGCCTTGCTTTTAAGCACGCGTGTTTTGTAAATTGCGTTATCTAAAACTACTGTCACTGAGTGGCTTTTGCTGATTTTTAAAGTGATTTTTTATTTAGATTCCATTTCAAAATTCTGTGGCATTTTATTAGATTTTTTGTGTAGGTTTAGGGTTTTTAGTGGGGCTTTGGCTTTTGTTGGGGTTTTTTTTGTTTTTGTAGTGTGTTGTCTTTGGATTTGGAGATTAGATAAACATCTATTGATTAGACTTGTAATGGCTGATCAGCAGAGTATCTAAATTTAAATTTATCTATATTTGAATCAATGCAGAAGAAGGAGAACAAGATTAACTTTATCTGTAGGAAATAGCCAACTTTTTTGATCTTAAAGGAGGGAGCAGTTTTTAAATCTTAGTTTTGTAAGTCAATTTGGTTTGACATTATGACAAATGCTTGACATGTTATCATCTTAAAACCATCTAAAGACAAAATCTAGGTAAGATTAGAATTTTGAAGACCTTCAGAAATAGGGAGCAGAACTCATAATGTTTTAAGGCTTCTTTGAAAACTCGGTGCTGAATATATATCCAGAGTAAAAATGAATATTTTGTGAATTGGGTTTTTTCTAAACTTCTGATGTTGAATGGTTTTCCCTGATGGTCCTTACCTGTCCCCAGTCTCAATTCTATTTTTCTGCTATTGTCCACAAAGGTATCAAGTCATCCCCAGTGTGCACTCTAAGTTTGAAGAGATTTGTGAACAAGTTAAACTCGGGCATTTTACAGCCTCCAAGAAAAGCTTTTGGCTAAGGCAGACAGTGCGGGATTGGTTATGGCAGCAGTTGTCGACACTGAGACAGGAACTCTTGAAA
>VYZR01078927.1:2606-17259 GCA_013400675.1 Oxylabes madagascariensis | reverse complement strand
TTTTTCTAATCTTGGTGAAAAACAAGTATATTAGTTCCTACATGCCTATAGATGACTCATGTCCCCTGTCCCTGCCATTCCTTTAATCCTGGCACCTCACCCAACCCCAGGTAGAACTCCAGGCACTCCGGGCCACTCACATGGAGAGTGACACCCTCTCCTCACCTCCCCTGCTTATTCTTCCCAGAGAGCCTGTGTATTTCCATTCCAACACTCCAGGCACAAGAGGCACTGCACCACATCTCTGTGAATACATGAGGAACTAATATACTTGTTTTTCACCAAGATTAGAAAAATTAGGCTGCTGGGAGTGAAAGGGCTGGGAAGGAGAAGGCATCAGCGGAAGGGCAGCCAAGGTTTATTAATGATGTTTTCAATGTCTTCCATTATGAACATTTGTCTTCAGACCCCTTGCGTCACATATTTTTTATTAATTTTCCATNCTCTTTGGGATAACTACAAATATAAAAGTTTCAGACAAATTCACACAGGCACCCCCATTTTTCTTCAGAAACCTCTGTACAGATTTGTTACATTTCTGACCCAAATCTTTTAATATAGATTTGTTCTGTGGATTTCATCTAAGGCATCTGAAGCTACTACTATTTCATACGTTGCAGTAATCTGCAGTCATTCTGTAGTAGATTTCTGTGAGGAGGATTTGGAAAACAAGTTGCTTCTTTACTGCATCAGTGTCTTTCTATTAATATCTTGGATCACTTTGGGAATATTTCTAAATATGAATAAAATGTAAATCTGCAGATTAAATACTAAGACCTACTTTGAGTTCAGTTGTGCTACAATGAATCAAGTAGCCCAAATAACTGCTCAGTATCTATGCCATATAATTTAGATGAGAATCTGTCCAGTTCTTATACTCTTCTGTTGGAATTAAAGTTACTGTATTTTCTCTGACAGGATAACAATGGTGTTCATAATAAGCTGTCATACACAATTTCAAAGACTTTCTTTTTTCCAAATCTTTGCTCTTCGTGCAAATAAAATACAAATAGAGACCAGACTTCACTGCTTTTACAATGTACATATGTGAGGAGTTCCTGCTTTTCAGCACACAGAGCAGAATTTGAAGTCATCACAGAAACAAACCCAGAAACACAAGAGAGCCCAAAGACCTTCAAATGCAAGGTTTATGTTTTTTTTTCCTGTCCATCATACAGAGGTAGTATGGGGGCCCATGATACCCTCTTTTCCTGCAGGCTTTTGTGAAAGTGCATGTCAGGGTACCACGGCTGCAATTCTGTGAGTGCAGAAGAGATTTAACTATGAATTAACTGGGTTGATACAGAGTTAAAGCAGATACACCAGAGCTTTGGTAGTTCCCTTTATCTAATTATTAGTTACTATTTAGCTATTAGATGGAGCTCAGATGTGACAACATAAGGAGAAAATCTCAAGAGAAGTGGAAAAAGATGTATTGGATCAAACTCTGAATTGTTAGACTTTTGAGGTCAGACTAGGGGCTGTCTTTATACTCCAGACTTATGCAGGGTTTAGCAAAAATCTTTAGTCATTGACTGGGTCCTCCAGGCAGAGCAGCAACGTGAATAATAAACGGTAACAGCAGTCAAGCAATATAGGAGTTAATTCATTGCTCCATCTAATAGAGCCAAAATTGCAAAATAAAATCAGAATGTTCCATAGTTGCTTGTGCAGGAGGATTACTTTCTGCTGTAATTGTTGTGGAGACCTTTATTTTTTCTCTTCTTCAGCTTTTTAATGGAAAATCCTAAAAGCTAATTTTTGAGGCTGGGAACTTAGCAGAAAGACATCAGAAAATGTTGCCCCATTCCCATCAAGCGGTTTCTTAGGAAACAGCTATAGGAGTGCTTCAAGCTCAAGAAATGACTGGACTTACAACATTAAATTGGAAAGCAAAAATCCTGGAATGAAGTAGAGACAACTCTCTTGTTGCTTGACTGCTGGAAACATTGAACTCCTACATGCTAATAATGATGAATTTATGCTGCTAGACTACAGAGGAGAGGTGAAAAAAAGGTCAGCTCATCAGTGGGATAGGAGATCCATCCTTCTGCTTGTCAGGCAGACATCCTGTTGTAATTCTGAGGGTGAAACTGCAGAAAATTTTCAGAAAATGCTCTCTTGTCTTCTTTTTCTTCTTTTTTTCCCCACAAGAGAGTCTTGTAATCACACAGTGACATAATTGCTCCTAGGTAAACTGGCAATGGTGAAGCACTAAAAACATGCCTGAAGTTACTTGCAGATAGGAGTGCTCAGGTGTCTAAATCTCACCTCTTGTTCTGACATTAATTACTGCAATGCTCTTTTTAATGGGCCCAATATAATGACGAAGAGATGAGGAATAAAAGGTTGAGGCTGTGTTTGGTTTTGGAAAAGAAGCATCATCATCATCATCATCATCATCATCATCATCATCATCATCATCATCATCGTCATCATCATCATCAAGAAAAACTGTTCAAGCTAGTCAGATGAACCAAAAATTCAAATTAAGTCAGCAGTGTTCCTAAACCCAAGGAACAGAGATGGAGCTGAAAAGTTCTGTAGAGCTCATGTTTTACACCAAAGTTATCTTTCCAGTGTCGTTAGCCCCTTTTGCCCACTGAGGATGCAAATCACAGATGCCGGCACCTAAATAGTTCTGAAAATGGTGTCATCTGCTA
Source organism: Oxylabes madagascariensis (assembly GCA_013400675.1). Lineage (NCBI taxonomy): Eukaryota > Metazoa > Chordata > Aves > Passeriformes > Timaliidae > Oxylabes > Oxylabes madagascariensis. The sequence goes on along the minus strand of VYZR01078927.1, from coordinate 14,596 downwards.
GAGATGTGCCAGTAAAAAACTGTACCTATGACTGCATCTGTGATCTGGCTGAGTACTTTGTAATTCTTTCCAAGTATGCCCAGAACAATTCAGTTCTGCTGGCCATCCTCTTCTCTCTGCCTTTCCCTTGTTCTTAAAGAGCAGAAAACAGCACAGGCAGAAAACAGCATGCTGTACAGGAGCTGTGCAATCGCACCTTCCACTTGTGTTACCACACCTGCACTTTCTACTGAGTATTTCTAGAAAGTTAGAGACAGCTAACAGGAATATAGTCAGTTAAGATAAGTTACCCTGGGTATATGTCGCTGAGCATGAACAGGCTTGCTGTTCTTGCCATCCGCTGCAAGAAAAAAGGGCCAGAGATAACACTCCTTCTCTCTCTGTTGCAGCTCATGATACAAGTTGTTGCTTTGTGATTAAAGTAGCTCTCTGTATTTTTGCAAACCAGCCGGAGCTGGCATTTCCCCCAGCCTCCTGCCCATCAGTGGCAGGTGGGGGGACCTGGCTGGGAAGGGGAGCAGATGGGCAGAAGCTCTGTGGCTGCCAGGAGAGCCTACAGGGTAGCATCAGCACAGATCAGTCAACAGCAACCACGTAGTGCTGTTTCCTAACCTTTATGAAAATGTGACTGGCAGGCTGTATGCAATATCCTAAGGACTAACAGTAGTCTCTGCTCATTGTACCTTTGGGAAGTTCATGGGCATTTCAGGACCTGATTAGCCTAAGTAAGTTCGTGCTGTGTTCCCTAATGTGATGGTCTAAACTTTACTAACAGGATAAAGATGTCATGAGCTCATCAGGAGTTTAGGGGGTAGGATGTCTTCAGAGGCCCAAAGGGCAGATTAACCACTGAAGACTTAAGGAAACTGTAGCTCTTTTTCTGTTTTCTCAACCGTAAAACAATTAGATTTTAATGAAAGAGTTTTTAGAAAAATTGTTTTTACTCAGGGGAAAGCAAGAAAACTAAATTTTGTTGTCCAGCTAGCAGACAGGGTTTTTGCTGTAATTTTCATTGAACACAGTAAATGTGTATCTATCTGTGTTTTCTATACACACAATTTTGCAGTCCTGTTTTAAAGGTGTTCTAGATCACTGTCCAAGCTGAAATGTTGTCCCAGTACCAGACCTTGTGGCCTGTTCTTAGGGGGAAAAGCTGGCATTAAACTTCTCTGTACTTCAGACCTGGGCATTAGTCTTACCCAATGAAGAACACGAATGACTGATCTGCACTTCCTGTGACCTACCATCATACCTCATCAGTCACATCTATATGTGTGTGATTCATGAAATTGTACTTGTTTAGTCTGAGTTTTGGAAGATTTTATGTGTGATCTGGAGAATTCTGTTTAATTTTAAATTTTTTTAATGGTTATCAAATATTTGCTCGACTTCAGCAAAACACTTAATAGATGGCAGGAAAAATAAATCTGGTAGTTATTTACATATTAAAAATCCTCATTATGCCATAGCACTTTCTCCTCACCTAGGATTACTAAACCACCTCACCTCTTACCATCAGTTATGAAACTCTGATCAACACCTATATTTAAGTGTCAAATGGTATTGAAAGATAGGTAGGAAATATGAGCCCAATCTTATTTTCTGTGCCCCTGTATAAAAAACTCAAAAAATTTTCTCCAGTCTCATGTCTTTGCTCAAGTATTTGTTATAAGTCTCTAAATCTTTCTTTTTATGGCTTTTACTGAAACCTTCTGGTCATGTGATGGCAGAGCAGAGGAACCATTGCTATATGATGCAAAAGCGTTGTATTTTTAACACCCAAGAGTCTCAAAACAGAAGCTAAAAACCAAAGCTGTTTTCTCTTTCATGGAGGATCCCCTCCTAGCACAGACATGAGTCACATTGGCAGAAGATCATGCAGTCTCCCTGAGTGGTTCCTAACTCAGTTTGTACAAACAACTTTCACAGCTTTACACCACAGCTGAAGTTACATGACTGGGAGTGGTCATAAAACTTGTGATATGAATATGGTATAATGAGTGATTACTCTTGTTGGAAGAAAGACAGACCCCCAAAATCTTGGCTGTTATGAGACATCCATCCCTTGGAAGTGAGACCACTTTGCAATAGAAGTGTAATGCTGCACAGTTAGGAGAGATAGTTGCCAAAATCCCTGCTGCCCTTCGACAGCTTAGTCCCTTCTGAACTTCTACAGCTGCCTCAGTAGGTGAAGACATGACAGTCCTCACAAAGCAGCCAACTTTGAGAGCAGAAGCAGCCAGGACACTGCATCTTCATGCTGCCTCTGCTGCGTCAAGCGCCTTAAGGGCTGGGCGGCGGCAGGGGAAACCTCACGGCCATCTGTGCAGGGCTGCAAAGGTTCATGAGCTAGCCAAGGCAGCAAGACCGTCACAGCCAAACCTTATGCTTCCACTTGTCAGCACGGTGTCGTTCAGGCTCAGAAAATATAGGTAAAGGGGAGAGACAGGGAGGAATGAAACAAATCAGCAAGTGAATAATCCCTTCTACACTGAGGACAATAAAGCCTTTTGCCTTCACCTGACTTAACAGGATCGGTTTGGGCCAAATCTTTTTTATGAATCAGAAGAAATTTTTCATTATCATTTTATTACAAATCAGCAAAACAGAAATATTTCCTTGCTCATTTTTACCTATAGAATGTCTTCTCCAAATTACTTATCTCAAAAGATGCATTTCATCCATACACAATCAGAAACGTCTTATACCTTTCAAGATACATATTTTGATATAAAAATTGTTTACATAGCAGGTTAAGCGTATGATGTGAAATTGCTTGAGTCTGCAGATCCTAATTTTAAGATTAATTCCCTTATAAATTCCCTTAAAAATCCCTTATTTTACACAACACCCCATTTTCTGGCAAAACTTCCCTAGTATTGTCCCTTAGTTTAGGGTTGTCAAGCTTGTCCTATTTTTAGACATTGAATAACTCTTCATTAAAACAAATTATTCACTAATATAAGGCAGCAAAAAACCAGATTAAATGGATGTATGAATAATCTAAAGCAGATGTGGAGAAAAACTTGAAAAAGGACCCTATTCCTTATGCCAGCTTGGTTTGTGTGTGGTCTCTCTGATCTATTTCTTTTCTCCTGTTGGTGAGAGGCTCTGACAACCCTTTTAGTGATAAACACCCACATAAACCAGTGTGTCACCATCATGCATAGGCTCCAAGTCTTTTCCCATATTGCTGGAATGTGCACCTTGCACAGCAATTCCATTTCGTCATTCTGTGCTGTATCTGACACATAATCCCTTTCTGAGAAAGTTTATCAGCCTTTGCAGGCTGATTCCAGGACTTTTGGCAAGTTTTGGCCCTATGCTACCTCTAATGACATGGTGGCACTGTACAATGTGTTTTTCTGGTATCCTCTGATCAACCATAGCTAATTAACTACAAGCCGGAAAAGCATTACAGTATTGAAATGTCTAATCCAAACGGCATAAAAAAAAAACAAAGCAAAACTCTTTCTCAGAACATCTGTCATTGCCACATTTCTTCAAGAGACTTGCTCAATGATTTGTATTTCATATGTATTTGTTCTGTTTATGTTACCCTAAATATAGAAACTTTTGCTTGGATTTTTTTCACCGACCATGTTCATTCCCAAGTATATCTCTCTATATACATAAGAAAAGATCAGTAGATGTTCGGCTGGTTATACTCTCATTTTCATGTAAATGTAGCTCCTAACTGCCTAAATACATTAATTAAGCTGGAAGAAAACTCAAAATCCAAAATCTAGTTAAGGAACATCAGCTTCATTCAATACATGAGAATATCAGAAAAGCACTTACAGACATCACAGACTGTCAAAGCAGTGACAAAATAAAGCTTGGGATCTAGATACAAAGTCTTTCTCATTAGCAAGAGATCTATTAATGGATTCTATCTCCTCAATTTACACCATCAGGAAAAGACTCTTTTTAAAGCATTTCCTGATGTCAAATTAATACTTTTTCTTTCTCAAGCTTCACATACTTGTCTCAGGCAGTATTTTCTGCGGGCTTTCATCTTGCCATGTACAGCAGCTATGGAAGCTAGAAAGCCTTAACTTTTCTGACTCTACTCCCATGCCTCCTTCTGCAAACCTTTGGATAAAAGAAAGCTTGAACCGTCTCCTTACAGAGAATTGATTGACCACAGCTTTAATGAACGGCAACATGCAGATGGTTCTAGAGAGGATGTGTTGGAATAGGCTAGCACAATGAACAAGGAGAACTCAATAATGAGCTGCATACCGACCCGAAGACAATGCCTTTAGGGTGGTCTATTGTGACCATTAAGCATCTCTTTCCACAGCCAAAACCATTTAATTTAATTGTGAGCAAATAATAAAAAAATAGTTGCATTTCCTTGCAAGTTTACACAGTGGGTAGCTGTTTTGTAACAGTCCTTATCAGTAATTTTCTTTCCCCACTTCTGTTTAGTACTGACATACAGAGAGTCTTTCCTGAAACCTAGTAAATGGTGCAGATTGCTAGAACAATTCAGTGATGATGAATTACATATTTAAGAATTTGCTGAGTCATCTAGCGAGGAATCAATCTCAGACTGATTGTGTGTTTGTAGATTCTTGTGCTATTATTAAAAACTTTGGTCCATGGGCTAGCTGTACAACTACCTCAAGCAGTCTAATGAATTTCCTGTTAAAACAATTTCAATGAAAGAGTTGCCTATTCTTTTGTAACCATCTATAGCCATGAAAGGATCAGCAATAGGCCTGGAAGCTGGGAATTCTGCTATTCTAAGCTTACCACTAATTTCACAGATAAGCCACAAAAGACCATATTTTTAAAAACAGGGCATCACTGGTCTGCATATTTTCAAAATCAGCCTGTGTAGCTCTTGATTTATGGAAATAAGATACACGGTGAAGTTGATGATAATTACGGGTTTTCAACAACTTTGATGATGAGGTATTTGTTTAGGTACCATAAATCTGATTACAGAAATTTAAATATAGGTCTTCAGGTCCAGAAGCTCTGGACTTTGTCTAATTGTTTTGTTGTAAACAATTGCTTTATAAAAGTAAAACAGAAAGGGAAAAAGAAAAAGAAAAAGAAAAAGAAAAAGAAAAAGAAAAAGAAAAAGAAAAAGAAAAAGAAAAAGAAAAAGAAAAAGAAAAAGAAAAAGAAAAAGAAAAAGAAAAAGAAAAAGAAAAAAGAAAAAGAAAAAAAAGGCTTACACAAAAAAATCTAGCAAAAATAAAGAAGAAATGCTAAAAAAGATTGTTGAATTAGAAATAAATACATTTCTAATGCTTCAGAGAGCTATAACCTTCCAGCAGGAAGTAAATAAGAACTAGAGATCACAGTTAAACACACCCTGTACATGAGATTTGTCAGGTAATGATTATACACGTAATTGGAAGAATAATAACATCAGTCCAATTCAAAATTCCCTGGCCCAGCAATTTAGTGTCAGACGCATTCCAGACATCTTTCAGTGCTGATCACAGCTCTGTGTATTTGCATATGCAATTACTGAGTTTACATTTATATATTACTAAGTACATATGTAATTATATGCAAAACTATGTTTTGTACTTGAATAAGTATTTTAAAGTGGCTCTTGATTGTGTTACTCTTAGCATGGAAATATAATGCTGGATTTCAAATAGACAGTTTTGACCTTTGCAATCCATAAGATAATAACAAAAAAGAGATTGACACACATGATGTGAAGGAGGTTGTGAATCCCTGACCCGCCAAACCAGAGGGTTCATTTTAGGAACTGCATTCATCTGGTGACAGTAATTGGTCTGCACTCTGCCCTACAGTGTAAATTAATTACATACATGGCATTGCAAAGACATGCTGTCCCCATCAGTGTTTTCTAACTGATGGTGATGTACTTTTGCATCCCTGTGGATCAGCCAGACAGTAAATTGGGTGCATACTCTGTGATCCTGTCTGTTTTGCTGTTACAGCTGTTTGGCTACTGACAAACAAACCTGTCTAAATGGAGTGGTGACAGCACCACTGTATCGGCCAGTGCCCGTTTTCAGCCTGCGTGTGGTAAAGATGCAATGACCCTGTGCACAGTGAGCACACAATTCCCTGGCACTGTGGCATGGCACATGCACAGCATGTGCGTTTGCACACCCAGGGCTGGCCTCCTGTCCATGCCACACACCCACACAATGCCACGTGTGCTGGAGGTGTGTCTGGGTCACGTGTCTGCTCTTTTATGCCAAATAAAGCAACAACAGACTCAGGTCTCTGCTGCCTAATGCTGTGAAGTGAAAAGCACTGCAGTATATAATATCAAGTCTCTTGTAGCTCTTTTAGCCCTTCTACCATACCACCAAGTGTGCTTGATAGCTTAAACAAAAGCAAACATTCGACAGACAAAAAAATGCAGATGGGACTTGGTTGATATTAATGGATTAAAGGTTTTGTATGTCCATATAACAGCCTGACTAAATAATTAAACAGAAACCGATTCATATTTACCAGGAAACCTTTAAAGTTGACTTGAGGAGATTTTCCTAAACTAGCACACAGTCGGCTCAACCATATTTTATGAGAATTTGAACAACTTGATAAGGCTGAAACTTGTCCACTTTCTATTTTTCTCAAGGAACCAGATTCTCCTGGGGAGCACCAAAAGATATCAAACCAGTCTCTGAGCAAACTCCATAGCTTCTCATGATGCCTACACAAAATCAGGATAGCAATCCTTAGTAAATGCACATCCCATGATAAATCTGCTTCTCAGGCCAGCCACATAGAGGAGAGTTTTAAAAGAGGCCACAAAATAATTAAGTGTGGTCATCATACAACTGATTATGAAAGTGGTTGTAGATTAACGACTCAAATTTTTGCAACCTGTAATAGGAGCTTGTACAGGTCAGGCTTAATCTCTCTCTCTGTTGAACTGAGCTCAATATTCTTGCAGAGACATAAATTGTGCAAGATTTGGGCTGAATCAACAGAAAACAAATGATTGGGATCACAGATCACAGAATATTCCGAGTTGGAAGAGACCCACAAGAAGCATGAAGTACAACTCTTAGGTGAATGGCCCATGCTGGGATCAAACTCACAACCGCTTGTTATAAGCCCTATGCTCTGACCCACTGAGAAAATCTCAGGCTTATTAGAAATAATAATAAAACAGCATTATCACTTTTAAGAACAATTTGACTGGAGGTATAGTAGAGTCAAGACTGAGCTGAAAGAAGAGCTACAGGCTTGTTGAAAAATGACAGGACAGTTAATGTCATGGACACAGTGATGTCAGGAGAAGCCTGACTAGATAATAATTTTGGTTCGCATCAACTTGAATTTGATTGGTCTCTCAATTCAATTGAAATTAAGTAAATAAGAAAGGAATTGGAACCTCTTTAAATATCAGAGAAGTGAGGCTAACCCTGTTTCCAGAGCTCCGGTTTTGATTAATATGGTTTTCTTGGAAGTTGTTTGTGAATTGTCCGCAAATGTCTCATGAGAAAATCCATCATGATGTACAGTTCCCAGATACATCCATAACTATATTCTTCTATTCACAAAATTGTGCTGAATATTCCTCCCCTTTTTGCTCCTAAATATAACCAAAAGGAGGTATAAACAGGCAGGAAGAATGGCAATCAGCAGTCCCCTGAGCTAAAGATGCTGGTAAATACCCATTCTACCTTTTTCCTTCCCTGTGCTAAATTATGCTGTCTGGGTTCTGAGGTTCAGTGTCAGAGCATACATCAGCAGCATATTTGTTCCTTTATACCCTTCTTGGATATATAAGCTGAAGGAACCTCAGACAAATTCTTGGATGTTGGCATTTTTGGAATAACCCTGGCAGGCATCCTGCTTAAAAGGTGATTTGTATTTCACTAATTAATTCATCAGTAGTAAATGTGCTTTAATGACAGATTTTTTGGATGAGGTTCAGAGTATCATTAGCCTTAATCATATTAACCTAATATAGTTATTTATATCAGGCAGAACAAAGTGCAACACTTCACCGCGGGATGTTCTTCTTCAAAGACAATACCAGTGTCAGAATTAAAGGAACCTGTAACACTTCTTGCTGGTTGAGCCATATGGAATCATAATGTCAGACTAAGACAAATTCACCATCTCCATTCCTTAAGGGTTTCCCTGAAAAAAATTGAGCATTCTGGGTAAATGATTTATCCCTCCAATTTCTTAAAGTCAGAGAACATGGACATGACATACTAACATAGCAGCTTGTACGAAATCTTGCACAATTGAAGACACCGAGCGGAAAATGCATTTCATAATGTTAAGTTTCTTTGAGCTTGGATTAGATGATCTCCCAGATGTTTAAGTGATACTTGCGATTTTGATTTCCTAGATACAAAAAGAAGGCTGAAGTGTGGATACAAGGTATAAGAGGAATCTAATACCCTATGATAAGGAAGCAAAGCTGAGAAACTAGTTCAAGGCTTAAGTTTTGTAGAAAATCATCCCTCATTAGTAAATTGCAATTGATACATATCACAGACATAAACATATCACTTATTACCTGAAGCTTCAGGTAATCAAGTTTGCAGCAATCCAGCACTTATATACCATGCAGTATTTACTACCAAACCCCTTAAATCTATGAAGCCCAAAAGATCTGTAATACAAGTGTCTATTTACTGTCCACCATCATGGTCTCATTTTTTTTGAGTGCTGCCAGTAAGCCGGCAAGCTCCTAGTGATCGCTCCACTCCCTGGAATGTTTGCAGCTCCTGCATTTGGCATGCTTCAGGAGTGAGAGCTGTCTGTGTGATCTGCCTGTTATGTAGCATCTGCCATGACACCAAAGAGCACGTGTGTACGTGTGTGTGTATGATGTACTGGCTGTAAGGGCAAAGAATTCATGTTGAGAATCTCATCTACAAATCCATCATTAACTTTCTAAATAAACATCTTGATTATAAAAAGAAAAATACAACTCAATAAGCTTAGCACTGCTGTTACCATTATAATGGAATTTAACATAGTATGAGTGTCTGCTTTTAAACACTTAGGATAAGCCTTTTAATACCAGTATGTCTTGAAGTAACCAAACTAGGCATTCAAATTCTTCCTGCAGCTTTGAAAATCTCGTCTCTAAGTTTGTGAGCCCCAGACTAACAGTTTTGAGACACCCAGGTGCCGAGACAACAAATATTGTTTGAAATCTTTGGAGTTCTAAAACTTAACTAACCAGTTAGGCGTAGCACAAAGGTGAACCTTCAGGTAATACAGTCTTCCTGGTTCCTCTTTTCTTGTTACACATGAATAAATTTTTCATTTTTCCAGCTGGAAAAAAACCCAAGTGTCTAAAGTGTTTCTTAACCATAATCTGTACCATTCTGTCTATTTTGGATGAAGGAAGAAGAGGATGATTTTTCATGAGGAATACTGACTCTCTAGTACAGAAAATGTTTGATAAACTTTTGAGTGTGTTGAGTGACATTTTAGGAAAGTTTTCCCTGTTAAATTTCCAGCAATGCCTAATGATTCACCATTTCATTTTTTACATTCGTTAATTTTTTTACATGTGTCCTGCATTTCATTTTAGCAGGTCAAGAAACAGAAAGATAAGTGACAAGGTACAACTGACACAAACCTTCAGGCAATATGATAAAACACCAGAGCTAAATAATGGGCTAGTAAAACTGAATTCCAGATTGATACAACAGGTCTATTCCTTGACCCAGCACAAGAGTCAGATGTCTCATTATCATCAGAATCTTTGCTCTCGAGCTAGATCTTCAAAGAGATTTGCAGGGAGAATATTTCTGAGTCTTGAACAAAAGAAGATTTTGAATATGTAAATTCATCACAGACTTTTTAAGTAATTTTCCACGCATCTTGTCCAAAGCTGCACTTATTCTAATGATGAAATGTCATGGGAACAAAATGCTGGGGCCTACTGTGCCAGTTTTTAAATTGAAACAATGAAAGATGTATTAATGGGGTATTCTGGAGACTGTAGTCTCTTGCTGCTTCTGTCTTCATGTTCAGTGTTCCTCTTACCCTTAAGGACCCTGTTTGGCCTCTCTGTATGTCTAATGTTTTTCACATTTGGTAGGCCTGGGTGAAATGGGAGCAAATACAACTGCCATGTGTCAGGGAGGAAAGCAGGAGAAGGGAGATTCCTACCCTGTGGTCAGACTTTGTACATGGCCCTTCCACTGAAGGCTGGGAGAAAGCCAGAAGATGAAAGTTCAGTGGCAAGCCTTCAACAGCCAGTGCACACCGAGTAACATCTTGCTCTCCTGTTCCCAGTTCCCACAGGGGTCCTCACACACTCAGCACTGTTTACTCCTTGTTCCACTCCTACAGTCCTTGCTGAGTTACCTCCTGCCTGACTGTTCCTGAGTAGGGAGGGTGGGTAAGTGCAGTGCCGTCTCTCCTGCAGAGTTGTGTGTGCTGCAGCTCACTGTAACCTGCACACGGAGTGGCCAGGCAGGCCTGGAGGTGCAGCCCTCGACCTTGCCAAGAGAACCATTCAGTGGTTCAAGCAGTGAGCCCCAAAAATGGGTGGTTTATTTCTTTAGAAGTAATAACAAACAGGAAAAGTGCAAAGTGCACCTGAACATTAATCTACAGAGTAAAACTTGCAGAGACTGACCTTTTATACCCAGTCCTTCATTCCCTTGAGTACAAAAACTGGATTTCTGTTTCATATATTTGTCGTGCAAGAATTAGAAATAAAACAAATGTGCTGTTGGCTTGCACTGAGACTTAGAAAAACAGCAGGAGGCTTAGAGACAATGGCAAGCAGCAGCTAAACCAAGCTGCTCCAAGAGCCAAGCTCTTCTGCAACAGCATTCATAGCAATGTCAGTCCAAGTACTCAGAAAGGGTAGTTAGGAGAAAGTAAAGTTATTCCATAGAAATATCTGTTCACAATGCTAATGCTTACCTCTCACAAGCTCTTCCTTGACTACTATTTTTAATTGTTTTAGTCATAAAATGAGGGAAAAGCTGTTGCATGATTTTATGTAACAGTTTCTTACAATTCTGGGCTTATGGGCATGCACAGCAAGGAAGATATACAAGGCAGCTCAAACACAGGCATTTAAGCATGATTTGTTTCCTTTCTATATGAAACTGTGATGTGCATTGCTATGCTGTGAATGTGGTTTCAATCATCAGGCTGCTGGTAGAGTGAAGTGTAACGAGAATTGGTCCAGGGAGGGAAGCAGTGTTGCTGCCTAGTCGGTGAGCTCGTATCCACCTGGCAAGTTTCAGCACTTCCAAGCTAAAGGGCAGACAGCTGAGACAAGCATGAGTCCCAGATGACCTGAGTATGTTTCATTATCCTTTGAATCTGGGCTTTGGTGGACAGTCATCAACCAGATGATAGTGTTTCTAAAAGCACTCCTGCTTTATTCCTTCTCCCTCTGAGCTGGGTGGGCTGGTGAAAGGGACAGTAGTTGTAGCAGCCTCTTGTGTGTCGCTCCACCACCTCCAAGCACACAAAGCACTCTGATCCAGCCCTGCACCTTCTGCTCCAGGCAAACCTGAACCACCTCAAATGGATCTGGCAACAGGGACTTCCTAAGGGCAGCAATGCCAGGTTTTAGCTGCCTGTGAATTCCCCAGTGCTGTCCCTGCAGGAATCCTGTTGTCCATCAGTGTAGCTGCTATGTCCTTTTTGTAGTGACACGTGTGCAATGTGGCATCAGTCAGGCAAAGACTGCAGCCTTTCTTTGTTTTTTCAGATTAAGGTTCTTTTTAATTTTGCAAACATCCACTCATCTGTGCTTAATCTCTGCACCTTTCTGCTTTATTATTGCACCTTTCCCAACAGAGGGTGGTCAAAATGCCTTTGACCAAGGAATCCAGGGACATTTCTGCCCTTTACTTCTACTAACTTAGAAGGGAAAACCAAGAGCATGTCCTTTCTTGACCAAGAAACCCTGACATTGGCAAACCTTTGAAAGCAACTTGACAGTGACTGCTATATACAGAAATTGTGTAGGATTTATGATAATTGTGATATATATAATATACAGAAATTGTGATAAGGATTTATGG
>VYZR01078925.1:1281-11368 GCA_013400675.1 Oxylabes madagascariensis | reverse complement strand
TGGGTGGTACGCGCAAAGCCCCATTGTAGGCTACAGCTGCCAACTCTGAACTGCTCAGCTGCATTAACTGAGGCATAGATGGCCTCCTCATGCAGAGCTCTCTCCCTGCTTGCCTTTCTTTAGCCCGCTTCCCCTTGGGATGTGAAATGGGAAAGATGGGAGTGTCACCCTGTGGGGGTGGGAAGGGATAGGGTGCAGTGAGACTGCCCTGCTCCAGCCTTCAGCTGGTACACGGTTATGTAAGTGTCGGACCAGACAGCTGTGCTCTTCCAGCCTGCCTTCCTTGCACTGTAGGAAGCAGAATCAGCCTCCATGGAAAGATTATCCCTGGCTGGTCATCTAGTCTCTCTATGGGACATCAGAAGGTTAGTTTTGAGCACAAAATGGGCTTTATCTAAGTGTGTATAAACTGGCATAACATCCTCTAACTTAAAAAAAACTCTTGTAAACTCAGCAATTGGCAAAACAACGTGAAACATGGCAAAAGAGGAGTCTTTCTCATTTTAGTGTGTCTTCAATTACAAATGTTAAGGAAGGCCACATACAGAAACTGGTAATTCTGAGACTTATCATAAATTCTCCATTATGATTGTTAGTATGAAGGGCTTCATGGAAAGTTTTAAGAGAAGTCTGAAAAATGACTGTTGATTAGCAAGGTAAACTTTATCCTAGTGATATCAACTGCTGGCTAATTAAAACTGCAAAGTGTGAGTACAGCTCTTTGTCAAATTTGCCTAACTAAATTGTATATGGACACAGTAAAATAGCCTCATGTTCTATTGATGCCAGAGTTTAATTGTGGATATTCTCATACATATAGTGAGTCCAAACATGATTTTCTGAATACTCTCAACTTTCTGTCTTCAGTAAAACTTACGTATTGCCTGGGATATATTTAAATTTTATTATTATTCTGTACAGTCAAATATGCCCTTATTCATGAATAGGAGACAGGTAACGTAACAATTCCTGATTATTCTTCTCTTGTTATTTTCTCCCTAATGTCTATTTGAGTAGTTTATGAGACCAAAACCACATCTATGCAACATAAATGCAAAATTGTGCAATAAACACATTCCTGAAGTTTGGTTAAAACACCAACTAAAAATCTTTTCTACTTGCTAGTACATGAATATGCTGTTGAAAATTGTGTACAATGAATTTAGCAAGAAACTCTGAGAATCCATTTAACATGGCCTTTATTATTACCACATTGTTTGAAACATACTTTTATAGCTTATTGCACAATACAAGATTGGTAACTACAAGAATACAACAAAAGAATTTTTGGTATTTCTTGCATAAGAACAAGTAACATATTGTTCCATTTCAGTGCCAAATCAAAAGTTAAAAACACCAGGCAGAATCCTAGGGCTTTTAATTCAGTGTTAAGTTCTACTTCCCTTGATGAAGTAGACTTTTTCAGTGTAAAATAAGGGACTCACTCAAGAGGAGTAACGTCACCACAATAGACTCTTTACAGTTCCCTCCTGGCACAGACTCCTACTGGTTGTTCTATCTCTAAGGCTAACTCTCATGACAAAACAGTGATGTATAAGTCACTTTATACATATCACTAGAGCTATAGAGAACTTCCTCACTACAGAAGAGAAGGTAGCCAGATACTCAACTATTATTTATTTGATGACTGCTCTAGAAGGACTTGGCAAATTAAGAGCAAAAGGTCAGAGTAGAGGCATAGTGTTTATTTGCTTGGAAAAGAAAGTGTCAGAAGACATTTGGTTTCAGGACTCCAAAAAATAGTGGGAATGCTTCTATGCTTTTTATGAGTTGACCAGCTATTACCCATGCACTGATCAAAATGCTGTCACTAGAGTTATAGTAATACCCTCTGAAACACTATAGAGCTCCACAGAATTACAAACAGAAGTACCTGGGAAGAACAAACACAGGACATGGGACTCTGCCATGATTTGATCTGGGTTTGTCTCCGGCATGCAAGCATCCTTTCTGCTTCTAGTGCATCTGAAAGGGACCTTATCTGAAGAAGCCTGCATCAGTCCAAACATTCTGAGGAAGCTAAATGGCTGTCCAATACTACCAACATTCAGATAACAAGGTCAATTTTTCTGCCACCATCCCTCACTCCCCCAACAAGTCAATGCACAACTCAAAACATTACCCAGTTGTTAGACTTTCTCATGTTATTCAGATTCTTAGATGTGCAAAGGAGCATCTCATTTAATAACTTACACAAGGAAAACAACCAGGCTACCCCGCTATCTGTATGTGCCAGAGTCAGTATCTATTATGTCTACATTTGGAGGCATGATGCTAAACAAGTTTCTAACAATTTAGACCTCCAAAAATTCTCTTAAATGTAGTATATAAATATACTGAGAACATAATGCATTCATTTCCATGGCAGTTCTGTTATGAAACCCTGAAAGCTGAGATATTAATGCTTTGTAAAAATGAAAAAAATATCACACCAAAGAGCTGAAAAGATGACAAAATGCAATGAGGGCCATTGTAGCAGAACACTGTTTTCCTTCCTCTGTGTTCTTGACACTATACACGTGAATAGACAATACATGTACTCAAAGTTTTCATTCTCAATAAAAGACGTGGTGGCATATGTTCTATAAAAGCCTCATGGTTAAAAATGTGAACAAGCAAACATCAAAAACATTTGTGCAAACAAGACTAAATTGGACAAGTGACAATAACAGAAAACATATGAACTATCAGTATTGCATGGGACTGGAAGGAATTGTTCACATTTTCTCATTTTCTATAATGAGATTACATAAGAAATGCAAAATTTAGCTTCTTTCATTAAATAATATTTATATGACTGAAAATAAACAGGAGGAGGGCAAACAGCACTTATTGATGGTATTGACAGGTATTACAATTGGATATTTCCAGTTGTCAAGGACCTGACAATGATCATCTAGTCCCACTGCCTCATTGCTTCAGGGCTGACCAGAAGTTAAAGCCCATCATGTAGGGCATTGTCCAAATGCCTCCTTTTAAGGCACTGACAGACAGGGAGCCTGTTTCACTGTCTGACCACACTCTTAGTAAGGAAATATTTCTTATGGCCAGTCTGAAATATTTCTTATGACCAGTCTGAACCTTCCCTGATGCAGCTTTGTACTCTTCCCACGTGTCCTGTCACTGGATCCCAGGGAGAAGAGATCAGCCAACCCCTCTCCACTTTCCCTCCTCAGGAAGCTGTAGAGAGCAGTTGTCACCCCTTAGCCTCTTTTGCTCCAGACTAGATAAACACAAAGCTTTCAGCTGCTTGGCATCCATCTGGCAGAGATAGGCCCTCTCTGAGCAGAGCAGAAATACCAGCACTGAGGNAACAAGACTAAATTGGACAAGTGACAATAACAGAAAACATATGAACTATCAGTATTGCATGGGACTGGAAGGAATTGTTCACATTTTCTCATTTTCTATAATGAGATTACATAAGAAATGCAAAATTTAGCTTCTTTCATTAAATAATATTTATATGACTGAAAATAAACAGGAGGAGGGCAAACAGCACTTATTGATGGTATTGACAGGTATTACAATTGGATATTTCCAGTTGTCAAGGACCTGACAATGATCATCTAGTCCCACTGCCTCATTGCTTCAGGGCTGACCAGAAGTTAAAGCCCATCATGTAGGGCATTGTCCAAATGCCTCCTTTTAAGGCACTGACAGACAGGGAGCCTGTTTCACTGTCTGACCACACTCTTAGTAAGGAAATATTTCTTATGGCCAGTCTGAAATATTTCTTATGACCAGTCTGAACCTTCCCTGATGCAGCTTTGTACTCTTCCCACGTGTCCTGTCACTGGATCCCAGGGAGAAGAGATCAGCCAACCCCTCTCCACTTTCCCTCCTCAGGAAGCTGTAGAGAGCAGTTGTCACCCCTTAGCCTCTTTTGCTCCAGACTAGATAAACACAAAGCTTTCAGCTGCTTGGCATCCATCTGGCAGAGATAGGCCCTCTCTGAGCAGAGCAGAAATACCAGCACTGAGGCTGGATGTGGACCAGCGGGAGGAAAATCTGTGCTTAAGGGCAGTATGGTTGCCTTTCCCTGGCTGCTCACCAGCTGTGCAGCCTGACACACGTGCCAGTCTGAGATTGTCCCTTCCCAGGGGCAGGACTTCGCATGTCTCCTTGATGAACTTCTACGGGCTCCTGCCTTGGCGGGGTTGGAGGGTGGGGTGACACAGAGAGCAGCACCAAGCTGTGACTCCAGGCAGGGGGAGGGAATTGGTCGCGGCCGCAGTGAGGCTGCACCGAGCAGCACAGGCTGGTAGGAGAGCAGAGAACAAGGATGTGGGGGCAGAGGCTGGCATTGAAGAGCTCATGAGTGGCCTGGGGTGATGAGCTGTGAGGCACAAACTGGAAATATCTGCCCTGGGCCTGGCTAGAGGAATGGGCCTGGAGCTGGCCATCACTTGTCTGATGGGATAACAACAAGGACAGAAATGCCACCTGTCCTGTTTGTAACACTGAGACATTTTTGAGTTTCCATACATTCATTTTATTTGGATAGCTGGATCCAAGGGGCTGGGAGCCCTAGAGGGTTGGTGCATGCCCCAGCTGGTGGCCCAGTCTCAGTTTGGCTAACCCCTGAGGCATCCTCCAAAGTCATGGATGCAGCGGTGGCTGAAGAGGCCCCAGGGCCACTTGTCTGCCTCTTCAGGGGTCACCATGGCCCCTCAGGAGAGGGTTCACTGCCCCGTCTGGAAGTGGAGGATCCAGAAACAGACTCCTCTGGCTCCTCCTGGGGCTCTTCCTGCTCCAACAGTGATGGTAATGTGTACAGAGGGGCAGCTTCTGGAATCCCCATCCATGGCTGTGGAGGAGGTGTTGGGCACCTCATCCATGGTGCATCTTGCAGGACTGTCAGAAGGGCTGGAACCTGGGCAGGGCGATAGGGCTGGTGGGCCAGCAGACGACAGGCCTCCCTGCTGCACCATCGCACAGCAACACGGATAAGCTGTTGCACAAATGTTGCTGCATGGTTTTGAAGGGAGACCCCCAGCATCCGGACTAGCTGGTCTTCATCAATTCCATGGTTGGTCAGGATGTCCATGACAGTGTCCTCCACTAGGTCTGCCTCCGTCCAGTTGTTCCTGAAGATCTGCCTCAGCCTTGGTCGGGCCCAGAGCACCAGGGTATCCAGGAGGCATGGGTGGTTCCGGAAAAGTTCCACCCATTCCCCAGGCTGGAGGCTGACCACAGGATGCCTAGGCACTCCTTCTGCAGCCCATGGTTGGGATGTACCAGAGAAATGGAGGTCAAGGTGTCTGAGGTCTCCTCCTGCCTGGTGGACAATGATGGGTGGTGTCTCAGGCACTGCAATGACATGCTCCCTGTAGTCATTTTCTGTCCCCACTGAGTGCAAGATGGACAGAATCCTCCTCTTGCAGAGGGGGCACTTGGGTGTGTTCTCTGCCCACTGCAGGATGCAGGTGTAACAGAACTGGTGCAGGCACGGCAATATGTAGCTGATCTCCTTCCAGCTGTCCAGGCAGATGGGACAGCAGCTGTCCATCTCTGTGGCCATGCTCTTCTCTGCAGTGGCCTAAGGGGAGCTGGGGTTATGAGTTGCTCCTGTTCACCAGCATTGCAGCAGCAGGTTTTACTCTAGAAGGGGAAGAAGCACAGTGGTCATTTCCTGGACCCAGAAGGGGTAACAGAAATGCCCTGGTCCCTCAGGAAGGAAACCATCTCAGCTCCCCAGTGGGTTTCACCTCCCAGCTCACCTCTGCTGCTGCAAGTGCACCTCCTGGGTATCCTGGATGCCTGAACCTGGTAGAGAGGGGGAAAATCCTTCAATGGCTCTGGAGTTGAACACAGAGAGCTGCAACAAACAACTCCCCTTGCACAATGACTACATCAAAGGCCTCACTTAGCACTCTAAACCTTGCTCAGCAGGAATCACAGATTCATAAAATTATTTGGGTTGGACAGGGACTTTCACGATCATCTGGTTCCAACCCTCCTGCCATGGTCAGGGGCAGCTTCAACTAGAACAGGTTTACCCACAGCCCCATCCAGCCTGGTCTCAAACAGCTCCTGGGACAACATCCACAGCATTCACAACTTTCCTGGGCAACATGTTCCAGTGCCTCAGCACTCTAACAGGAAATAATTCCTTCCTAATATCTAATCTAAACCTACTCTCTTTCAATTTGAACCCATTCCACCTTGTCCTGTCACTACATGTCCTTGTAAATAGTCTTGCCTCATCTTTGGTGTAGGCTCCCTTCAGGAACTGTAAGGCTGTAATAGTCACTCCAAAGCCGTCTCTTTTCCAGGCTAATNCCACTTCAGGAGCCTGTCTAGGTCCCTCTGGATGGCATCCTGTCCTTCAGATGTGTCTGGGTGTGAGCTGGCTGGGTGAAACTTGGTGCTCAGCTGTAAGCAGTGAGGGATGCTAGGTCACAATCCATTCCTCAAGGGTATCACAATCCATCTCTAGGTGATATCACAATGGGCTACCAACACACATGGTACGCCGGTACATGCATCTGGGGTTACCTCTACGCCAATGCCAACTCTGTTCCCCATTTTGTAATCTTATCTTAACATTGATGTTGCAAGACAGTCACTGAGGTCTTGGTTGTGCCTTCCCAGAGTCCTATCAGTTTGCTCTGGCCATGGTGGACATCTCCAAGCACACGAAGCATGAGGGATCACTCAGCAACAACTTGTGCCTCCCTGGGAGGCTGCAGGGCAAAGTCCCACATGCTCTCCACACACTCCACACTGCTGGCCAGCCCTTTGGGCTCTCCTGCTTTCTCCCATGATTTGTCACAGGCAGCACTTGGCTTGCTCTGGTGTGTATTCTCCTATCTTTGTTCTCTAGCTGGAAGGAACTAGGGTGATTCCTTATGATCAGCATGCATCAGATTTCATCCAGGCACTGTGTCCTCTTTGGGGTCCTGCAGTCAGATTGACAAATAAGAGAGGCTCCATCCTTTAAAGCAAGAATGCTCTGTGAAAGCTGGGCCTGGTTCAACATAGGGCAGATAAGGTGTTGGGACATCTCACAGCACAGACTGGTGTTTCTAAGGATGAGAATATCCCTGGTCAAAAGGGTGGGAACAAAAGGGTGAGAGATGGTGGCATCTCCTGAAACTAGAGAGTTTCAAACTGGAGATAAGGAATAAAACCAAAATTGCTGTAAGAATCACGAAGCAGTGAAGTAAGTTGCCCAGGTCTTAAAATCCTGAGTGGCCATAACCCAGAGCACAACAGTCACAAGCCCATGAACAGATGCTGGCTGAAGTCCTGAAAGAAAAAGCACTGACAGTAGGAAACACAGCAAAAGCCCCCAAAGGAGCAACATCTTTGAGAAGGTTTTTACTTCCCGGTTGCATTTGATTCAGCAGCTTTCACAAATTTTTAATTAGAAGAGAACAGAATAGTTCCAGTTGGCAGGGGCATACAACACTCATCTAGTCCCGTCGCCTGATCACAGCTGACTAATAGTTAAAGACCATTATGGAGACCATTGTCCAAATGCTTCCTTTTAAGGGGCCACCAGGCACTGGACATCAACCATCTTTTAGGGGGCCTTTTCCAGTGTGCAACCACCCTCTAAGTAAGGAAATGCTTCTGAATGTCAACAGGCCAGTTCTTCAACCAGCACAATGTGCATCTGCTCATCTCACAGCTGGACAACTTGTCCAAAAGGATGCTCCAAGGGACAGTATCAAAAGCTCTATGAAGATCCAGGAAAACCACATCCACCTCCATCTCTTTACCCACTAGGCAGGTGACCTAATTATAGAATTGTCTCAGATTAGTCAGTCATGTGCACCCATGCTGGGCCTGATGCTTGTGTTTCCTTGAAATGCCTTTCATGACCAGTAGTATCTTCTTCATATTTTTTCCAGGTACTGAGGCTAGACTGTAGTTTCCTGTGTCTTCCCTCATACCTTTCTAAATTGTAATGACTGGCTAGCTTCCAGTCAGCAAAGACCTCCCTAGACACTCATGACTTTTGAGTGGGGTTCTGCTGTCACATCCAAAAGCTCCTGCAGTACTATGGGATGAATCTCACCAGGTCTCATGATCTTATGAACAGTCAGGTGATACAGCTGGCCTCTTGCAATTTCTGTGCACAAATGGAGAGTCACTGCTCCTGCAGTTGTGGTCCTTTGACTGAGGTCTTACCAGTATTATTAAGGGCTGAGGGGAGAAAAAAAACACTGAATGCCTCCAGTTTTTCTGTACTTCTATTTGTCAGGGGACCATCTTCAACAGGAATTGGTCCAATGTTTTCCTCGGGCCTCCTCTTGCTATTAACATGTTTTACAAGTCCCTTCTTGTGGAGCACAACACCGGCCATTTTCAACTTTTATTGAGCTTTGGCCTTGCATGCCATTTTCTCCTGTGTTTGTAAACATATGTGATCTTCCTGCAAGTTCTGATCTTACTTCTAGATATTATCCTGTCTTTTTTTCTTCCTGAGTTCCAAGAGGAGTTCCCTGTTAAGCCAAGTCTTCTGACCCTTTTGCTCGACTTGTGACACAATAGGGTGGCTTGCTTCCACACTTTTCAACAGAGGTTCTTTAAGACTGACCAGCACTCAATGAGGCCTCAAAAGCATATTCCTAGGGGACACTGCAAAATAGCTACTTAAGTAGCTGAGAATTTGCTCTCTTGAAATACACAGTAGAAGCTCTGTTGAACTTTTTTCTCATTACATTAAGAATTTTGAACTCAACCATTTCATCATCACTGTGGCCACGACAAACACCTACCATCACATGCATGAGAACTTCTCTATAAACAAATAACACGTATAGGAAGGCATCTTTTCTAGTTGGAGGATTTGTAGCAAGAATTATCTTCAAGCAGCTCCAGGAATTGCCCACACTTGCTTGTAACTTCAGTATGGTATTTCCAGTAAATGTCTGTGAACTTCAAGTCTCCCACAAGGACAAGGAAATCCAGAGATTTCTCTTAATTGCCTATAGAATAACTCAGCACTAGTGTTAAAAGGGTATGGAAAGGAGGTACAGTCTTTTGATTTATACAGTAATCCGCATAATTTTTTTTATCAACAATAAATTTCACTGTAAATCCTAGCAACATAGTGATATATACATGGAAATCAAAAAGAATGACTTGTATCTGAGAGTCCACAAGGGAATTTCTCCTTCTATACTGAGAATATGATGTGATCTATACTCATATATGATTCATGTAATATCTCTGCACTGGTCTCTCCACATATATAAAAAAAACATCCAAAAGTGTGGCCTGTAGATGACATTCCTAGGGAGGAAAACCACTTATCACTCTGGTTTTTTTCATGTCTCTCATCTTCTTAACAAGCACAGGTTGAGAAGGAAACTGCCCTTGTTAAAAACGCTACAAACCTCTCACTTTCATGTGTTATGTTTGATGTGAATAAACACTTAACTATCATGACAGATTGTATAAAAAGTCAGGTCACTCTCAGAAGATTATAAGTATGATGTCATATAATGAACCTGAATAGTAAGAAAAGCCTGAGAGCCTCCTGGTCCCATGTTATCACTATCTGTTTCAATCTGTTGATGTGACATTTTTGAATCTGATGCTTTCACTCACTAGCTTGCTTCATGCTTTTGTTAATTTTATTTTTCTTCTGATAAACCTGCTGATCTTAAATCCATGTGATGATGCTTCTTAAGGAAAATATTCCCTTTCTGTTCATGTGCAGCCTCAAAAGATTACAGAAACACCTCAGAGACTACACACCAGTCTCCTCTCTCTTTTTCACTTGTACATATGTCTTCAAAAATTGACTGGAAGCAGCCTTTTTTCTTAAAACAGCATTGCAGTCTATCTGGGCAACAATGGACTTAGACGCACTGCTGCTGCTCCAGAGTGATTTCCACATGTCCCACAATTGCTGACTAAGAGGTTTTTCTCTCCTGTCAGTTCCCACAGGCAGATCTCAGAAAGTTTCTGTCTGTACCAGTAATGAGCTACTTTAAGCTTTGCCATCCATTGTAGTTAGTTAGATGCTCGAATTTTCTACAGGTTGCTGAAGCTATCTCCTGAAATAAGGCAATCACAGTCATTAGTTCAGTCCCACAAGCAATGG
>VYZR01078923.1:0-11755 GCA_013400675.1 Oxylabes madagascariensis | reverse complement strand
GAAAAATAGGCTATCAACATTTTCTGCAGCTTAGTTACAGACATATGTAAGCTGATCAGCTGTTCAACTTAGAATAGCTGTTCAACTGGAACAACTGTGTCCTGGGGTGCCTCAGGCACAGCATTGCCAGCCAGGCAAGGGGATTCCTGACTCCTGATACATGTTTTATTAATCTTCAGGAAGACATAAGGGTTAGAGGTCAACACTGAGAATTGCTGTTCCTGAAGACAGCATGATGTGGTTAGAGGTGGTGGAGGGCGTGGAGGGATAGCAGCTCTGAGGTGCACTGACCTGTTTGTCATGATCATGTGCTGCTTAGAACCAGGCACAGCTNGATTTAGTGTCTGTCTCTTTGTTCTAGTGAATGTCGAAGAATGCATTAAATTTTCAATGAGGGACCGACCAAATTTGTCAGATGAATAATACATTTCAGTTCCAAACTTTATGCAAAAAACACTTTCACTGGCTATTTTAGTTCCACTAGCTCTACAAAATAGTCTGTTACTACTTCAGAGAATCCGAGTGGTGAGTAAATCTCTGAAATACTTCATCTAAACCTTTTGCTGTTAGTTAGGTACCACAATAACCAAAATTATGCTCTCGGATATCTGTGGGGCTTATGGTCTTTTAATATACGACATAAAAGTGAGTGATGACTGTTGTTATAAGGCTGACAGAATGTAGAGTAGCTTCAAGTGTGAAAGTACAAGGAAACCAAACCACCATTTTAGCAGTAGTCTGAGGCTGATTACTGCTGACCTCACAGACTGTTAGGTTTTCTTTTTTCTAAATAAATATCATATTCACAGTGACTTTCTTAAATCATAAAACATCGAAGATTTTTATGCTAATTCAGTCTTCTCCCTCCCCCACATTTGGATGCTGTCTCCTGAGTATCAGTTACATGATATCAGAAATGTCACCTCTCTTAGATGGCTGTGCTGGGAAATCGTATGACTTACAGTCATGATAAGTCTCACTTTCGGTTTCCAGCATAGTTGCTGNTGCCTCCAATTTCACTGCTAAAATCATTGTTCCTGAGCTGAATTACTGGGCAAGGGCAAGATTCAGCCTTTTGAAAGATTCCTTGAGATGATGAAATGCTGTCTGTGGAGTGCTGCCTGGGAGCACTTTTATTGCTGCCTCTCATTGATCTTGGCAAGGTCCATGTGAAGAGCTGGGGCTTTTGCCACCATAGGTGTGTTGGCTGCACATCACGTTTTTGTATCTCCAGTATCTGTAGGATGAGTAGCACTCCCACACTGAACAAGTGCTCAGAGATGTCAGTGTACCTTTGCACTTAAAGTACAGGTGTCCATAATTTTGCAATTGCAACTTTTAAATCAAGATAAGGCATTCTCTCTAATGGCCTTGCAATGACAACTAACTTCATCATTATCTCAGGAGATACAGTTGTATGAATTAGATTGCAATAACTGGCAAAGCTCAGACACCTAACTAAATTAGAATTTCTGTATTTCTTCTTGCAATGGCAGTTTTGTAATGATAGTCTTTACAACTTAGTGCTTCTGTTGATATCCTGCAACTGTTGAGCACAAATAAACCTTCTACTAAGGGACTGCAGATGGCAATGCTACAGTTAAGGGGGCTAACTCTGGCATGAAGCAGGAATTGCTCTTGAAGGCCAAGGGAGATATAGGGGCATGAATTGGAATCAAACAGAAAATTGGATCCATGTTCCCATCACAGCTTGTTCTATGTTAACTGAATGAACTCACATCCTGACTTTTAATGAGAGATGTGAAACCTCCCTGGATAACTCTGAGTTCAGTTCCTGCGCTGTTAGCATGGCCACCGAATTGTAACCCCCATTTCATGTTGACTACTGGTGTCTCAATGCTGCAGTCACTTTCCCGTCCACAGCAGCCTCCCAAGCTGCATCACCTCACTGAGGAGCATAACGAAGTTCAGGTTACCCTCTGCACCAAGAGAGGAGTGAGTCACCTGCATCTTATTTTTCTCACCAGCCTATATAATGAACTAATATGTTGAAGGGTATCTGGAATTGCACAGCAAAGGAGGAATCGGGCAGAGGGAAGTGAGGTGGGCAGGGCAGCAAGAAGTGTGGACACAGCTTGTATGAAGCAGTTATGATACATCTGTATCTTCAGCATCTGTCATTACACAGGTGAACCCAGTAATTTGTGTTAAGAGTCAAGAACAGCTTGGAAATTTAATTTCACAAACATGCAACTAGATAGCAAATCTGGCCTTCCAAGACCTGCTTCCTGACTCTGCTATAGGCTGATTACACAATGTCAAGCAGTTTGCACGTGGTTTTTAAGGTGTCTAGACACATGGCTCCCATCGAGGTATGTGCTTTCTTTCCCAGCCTCAGTTCCTCTCCCATAAAATAGGGGTTACTGCTATTTTTGCCTCCCAATGGCATTGAGATGAGCAATAGTTAGTGGTGGGAGATGTAAAGGCCTTGGGTAGGTTTTCCTGGTCAGGGTGTTTTATGGGCGCTAGGCAAATGAAGCTGAGGATGCTCACTTGGAGAGAGAGGTTTAAAGGGCTGATCTTTGAGCCATTGTTTTTCAGCCAGTATTATTTCTAAGAAGCACTGGTTTAAAATAATATAGTGGATGAGATTACTGATACTGTGTGTGTCTTGAGACTTAATTTAACTGCCCAAAACTTGTGCATAAGTAAAGTTTGTTTTTGTATTGTTCTACGGAAATCTTGTTACTTAGTCCCTAGAGACACATTGCTTTTAGGTAGAAAAAGGTTCTGTCTCCCCTGTGATGCTGCCCTGATTGATGGAAGCTGCATCGTGAATGAAAGGATGTTCTCAGGTGTAGCATTGGAAATAGAAATGCTAAGGTTCTCTGAAAGAGAGGTGTCTCTATGTGTTCTGACAGCAGATTATTTACTATTTATTAGTGTAGTTTGCAGCAGGAGGGAGAAGAACTGTGCCTTGAGTAATTCACAGTTGTCTTAAGCTTTTGGACACTGCCATTGTATAATATGCCTTTCTTATCCACATTTAAAACAAGTGAAAACACTCAAATACACTGAATATATTTTTTTTAGTTTTTGGATTCTGATGTTGCAGCAGTTCAGCTCAAGCAGAGAGGCCATTGTTAGCCCTAAACATCAAGACACTGCAAGGCATAAACTTGGTTCAGGGACAAAATGTGACCCAACCTCCTCATACATAATGTTCAGAAAAACCTATCCTACCATGGGTGGGAGCAGGCAAGAGAAGGAAGGAGCTGCTCTTCTCTCTGCCATGTCCTGGCCTGGAGTGGTTCTGGATCTCTACAGTTAACCACCTTGTCACTTTTTCTCCTTCCTTGTGAACCTTTTTCTCAAGAGAGGTACTCAGGTGTGTTTGGGGAGGCAGAGTGCAATGGTTGTCCCTGCTTCCTGCTCAGCTCTGTCCCTCTGAGAAAGACACCTGGGCACTGCTGTGGCAGGTGTAGCCACAAAGGAGGCTGCTAATTCAAGGCAAACAGAACTCAGCAGCAGCCTGAGTGCTTTTAATTACCCTGAGGGCGTTAGGAGAATATGCACAGGGCTGTTCAATTATGTCATTCCCACCACAGTTAATAAATATTCTTAATCTAGTCAATAAACTTTTCATCTTGTAAATGTTAGGATAATGTTCCTTCTGTTGAAATTAAGTCTTGCTGATTTTGCTGCTTGTCAAATATCACCTACCTTCCGCAAAATCCATGAGACCACAGATCTGAGCTGCAAAGTGTCTTTAGGGACTTCCCTAAGCCCTGGCAGGCCACATCTCAATTCCAAGCCTAAAGACCATTGAAATCCTAAAGGAATAACCATATAAACATGAGAATTGATTATATTCAAAATTGTACTATTTAATTCATATTACAAAATACAATAACAGACTTCAGCACTTCAGTGCCTGTGATGCCGAACTCAAAAATGTTAATTTTTCCAGTGGCCAGGACAAATCATACACCCCATACCAACTCCCAGGATAATTAGTAGTTATTAGTACACCAGATACTTCAACACCACAGAGATAATTATGCCATAATGAATGAAAGAAGAAATTCATTGCAAGAGGAGAATAATCACATTCTCAATACATCTTAAGAAAGCAGAGAGGAAATTACTTTCTGATGCAAATTAATGAGATGAAATTAATAAGTGTCAACCAATAAAATACTCCTCCAGTGGGACCAGACTGCAGGCACGTAGTACAATCTCTTCTTGGCCCTCCTCCAGTGCTCCGGGGAAGCCCCACTGAGGAGGTGCATGTTGAACAGGCTCACAGCCCACCGAAAGGCAGGCAGCTCCAGCGGTGCCAGAGTGATTTTCACCAAGGTGAAAGACACTTGTAGGCAGCGTCTCACATAAGCAGCAGAACAAAACTGGATCCATGAGTCAGAATAAATTCACGTAATTAAAAACATCCTTTGCAAGGTATCACAGTGTAAAGCTCTTTTTGCAGACGTGTCCAGTGGGTATCTGGCTTGGAACATGCTGGTGACCTCTTGCCAAGAACACGAGGAGGAGCTACTGCTGTGTGCCTGGATCTCATTAGTCTATTTGCATAATTACTCTTTCCTAAATGTTCACATTTTTAAATGTATTGTAAGACTAGCTGTCAGCTAAGCTCAAAACCGTGAGGCAGTAAAGGAATTTAATTCTACTTACAAAATATCCTATTTTATGTTTAATACGATATAAATATTTGTCGGTTTTATGTGATGTTTAGCAGCTTCACGGTGTCTCTGAAGTATTAATTAATTAATAAGCCAATTATGATCAGGCTGAGAAC
Organism: Oxylabes madagascariensis; assembly: GCA_013400675.1. Classification (NCBI taxonomy): domain Eukaryota; kingdom Metazoa; phylum Chordata; class Aves; order Passeriformes; family Timaliidae; genus Oxylabes; species Oxylabes madagascariensis. The sequence continues at coordinate 6,978 of VYZR01078923.1, read as the reverse complement.
AAGGTATAATGTGCTGGAGACAGAAGAGGCTTTGATTGCCCAGAGGCACAACAGGTCTGAATTCATTGTGCTTTTTAATAGAGCTGCTTGCTTCCAGATTCATTTCACTATGCCTGTGCTAGTAACAGGGGATGCTAGTGGTGATCAAAGATAAAAATATCTATTTAAATTTCTCCTTAACAGGCCAGACTAAATGGTGATGGGCCGTGTTGTGGTCTGGCAGACATCTTGTCAGCCACCAGCTTCTTAGCGGGCAATGTGTGTCTATGAAAAGAGAGGACTTTGATAAAGAACTTCCGTGATGAAATTACAGGGTCTTCAACCAGCCCAGCCTTGCATGTCTTCAGTCTGAACTGCATGCCCAGGAGGGAATAAACCTCAAGGCTGGGCTGAAAGAGAAAAGAAAGAAACAGAAAGAAGTTTCTTTCATAAAAAGAAATTGGAGCACGAATCTTTGAGTTATGCTGAGGCATGGTGTCAATAAGGGCTAACCAGTTTACCAATTTTTAACACCAAGGTGGGAGGAACAAGGTGCCTGTGGCTCTGCAGACATAAAATCTATTGCTGGAAGTGAAGCTGGGGCTCCTTGTGGCTTTCAAATTGCTCCCAGGGTCACTGGGAGCAGGCTAACAGTGCTGATCCAGCCCTGTGAGTGAGCAGCACTAGCCCAAGCAGATGCGCTCCTGTTTCGTACTGCAGCCTCACAACCCTTCTCCAAGGGCACATTGCCAGGATTTTTTGAGATCTCTGCTGTGAGTTGTACCCTCTCCAATAGGGCTGTTTCTGCTCAAAGAGCAATTGTTAAATAGGACTCCTGTCCCAGCCCATCAGGGTGTTTTGCCATCTCAGTTACTTCACATCAAGCTGAACTCATGAGAATTAATCATTGAGTACTTTTTGGCCCTCTTAAAAGCAGTCCCACTAACAATATGGTTTCAATATTCAGATTTCAGAAAATCCCTAGGTTTCCATCCTCTGCCTGGGGAACTGCACGTGAAGGCATGGAGACCTGTCATCCACTGGTTGTTCTGGATAAGGAGATTCAAGGAAATCCCCTGGATCTGAAAAGGTTTTGAGTGACTCAGGGCTGCCTGCATTTGCTCTGCTGATTTTACTTAGAAACACTGGAGTATAAGGCAGAGGAGGGAGAGCCTGGATGCTGCTTGCTGAAAGCAGATGATCAGACCACACCATCTTCCAAGGCCCATGGAAGCTTTGTGTTCTGACAGCTGAAAACGTAGACCCAACCAGTTTCCTCCAAGAAGAAGGAGCAGGATTTCTTGTAACAATACCAGGAAGACAGTGCTATGGCAATGATGAAATCAGTCTTTTTTCAAAGGTTCCTCTGTTCCCATGACAATGTCACTGTAACTCATCATGTTTCAGTTTCCAGTTTTTCAGGACTGTAGATTCAGGAATATTGAATTAATATATGTTTATTAAGAGAAAGACTGGGACAAAGACTTTCATTCAAAACAAGTGAAATACAAAGAAAAGCACCAAGATTCCTGGGAAGTATGCTGAGATGACAGCTGTTGAGACAATTGTTCATAAACTTGAAACCAGTGGTCTGATTACACAGCCAGAAGACAGAGTGAAATTGTCACAAGCAAAACAGTCACCTGTTATTAATAAATCACTTTATCAAGAAAGATGCAAAGTTCAGGATGGAATTGGTTTCGGTAATCAATAACCCAGATAATCTCACTTTCCTGGTCTCTTCTGGGCTCCTGTGGAAGGCATAGCAATCCTACCTCAATTCCCACTTTCTTCTTGGCTGTGAAGAATAGTCATTGTTTCACAGAAAGATCCTGGAGGAACAGTACAACATGTACATGAAAGTACCACCAGAAATATTGTCCAGCTTTTGCAGACAAGACACTCATGCGGAGTTACTGTACTCACACAAAAAGAGAAACTTTATGGTGTTTTTTACTTTAATAAAAACTTAATCAGAGCTTATGTTGAGGCTGAAATCCTAAAAGGATTTCCACTGGCCCCACTGCAACTGCATGTATATGATTCCTCCCGCAAACAAGCCTTGGGCTCATTAAATGTCATTAGTTAATGCTACAAACAACATTTCGTTGCTTGTAAGTTCAAGATGCACAGAGCCCAACAACTAGAGAGATGCACAGCCTGAAGTTCAGCTGCTCTGTATCTCTTAGCTGACTTGCATCTGCTGAAGATTTAGTGCATAAGTAATATCGATATGTCAAAATATCCAAAGCAGATGTAGGATCACGGTAATTGCATGTGTCACATCAAGTATGTTGTGCTGTACAAGTTCTTAAATTTCCTCCTAATTTATTGCCTTGTAAATTCAGTATTGAGTTACTGACACAGCTTGTAAAGGCTTTCAATCTTCGCAGTGCAAGTCTCACTGTGGACATGCAAATTACTGTTATTAAGGATAATTGATATTAATACTCGAGCCAAGGCTTCTGTCCTCTTGCTGCAAATAAGCGCAGGCTTTTCCTTTTTGTCTATCAAGAATATTATAGGCTTGTACTCAAATTTGTCTGCAAATTTGAAACTCAGGTCACTCCTATGATTCACTTAATATCTCAAAACAATCCCAAGCAAACATAAAATCAATGATCTGTGACTCCTTGGTTTGTTATTTTAGGTGTCACTGACCTGCAAAGAGGTGAAGGGCTCCACAGTGCAAGAAAGACAAGGAGCTACCTGAGCTCCAGCAAAGACCACAAAGATTTAGGGTCTGGAGCATCTCTCTCATGAGGAGAAACCATAGGAGATGGGCCTGTTTAGTCTGGGGAAATGTGAGAGGAAATCTCATTAATTAATATAAGTATCTCAAAGGTGGGTATCAAGAGAAAGGTGCCACACTCTTTTCAGTGGTGCCCAGTGACAGGAGGAGCAGTGGCCATAAACTAAAACACACAGTTCCACCTTATTATGTGTGAGAACTTCTTTCTACTGAGGGCAGCAGAGCACTGGAAGAGCTGCCCAGGGAGGTCATGGAGTTCTCCTTCTCTGGCGATATTCACAACCCACATGGATGATTGCTGTGTCACCTGCTCCAGGTAACCTGCCTGGCAGGAGAGTTGAATGGGATGATCTCTAGACTCCCTTCCAACCACCAAAATTCTGTGATTCTTTGAAAATAGTTTTAACAGACAATAGAAAGATTTAGTTTAGAACCACGTAAGATCTAATGACACAAGCCTCCAGACAAGCCAACAGCAGCAAGAAATATGTCTTCAGAATGATGTTCTACTTCCCTAGGTTTTTCAATAGCTCCTCTTATCTTATCTAGATTGTTTTTTTATTGATTGCAGCTTAATGAATCATTAGGTACTGCACTGTAAAGCTGTGATTGTAGTGTATAGTAGAAAGTATATGCAGAAAAATGCTGCAGAGTTAAAATGAACTCTTTGCTTTTAAAATCAGAGGAATGATCAGAAAATTGAAAATTTAGTATTTAAAAGAATTCTTACATTAACACATAAGCATAAAAGCAATTGCTTCAGTCATGTGATTTACTATCAAGCAGCAAAGTCAGGCTCATTGAAGCAGACAAACTGGAGGGTTCCATTCCAGCTTCCATTGCCTGGCCACTGGCAGGAAAATGCAAGGCAAACACAGCTGCTCCCTACATAAGCACAGCCAGGGGTGGCTGCTTTTGAGTGCCGGGGGAATTTAATGCTGTTAATGCCTAATAACTGTCTCCTTGCTGGGGATTCAGAAGTAGCCCTGAGGAAGAGAGGAAGGCGGGGGGCTAGTTCATATCTAACCCAGGGTATATAGAAGTGTGGTAAGGACTATGCATCCGTTGGGGGAAAATCATTAGTAGAGTGGTTCTTTCCTCAGGACTTGTGACATTACTACACAAATGCTTGCCAAGGCTTTGCAGATGCAGTGGCCACCTCAGTCATGCTTGAAGTGTGCAGAATTAATGCAGCTAAACACACTCGTCTGTGTGACAATTTTCTGGGCCAAATTTCAGTGTCTATACTAGCAGTCTGTGGCTAACAGCAGGCTGGTATATGTGAAAATGTGTAAAGAATCAAATGTTAAAAGGTGAAAGTTTTACAGAGGGATGTTGCAGAAGGCTGTGTCCCTGGTTTCCTGGAGGGAGGCTGACAACGTGGAAGTGAAATGGCATGTTATGACCTCAGTCTAAAACTAAATATTGTCTTATTTCTAGTAGGTATATGCCCATACTGAGGTAAAGATCACCTTGGAAGAAGAAGCCTGAAACCCTTTTGCTATGAATGGAAAGCCCTCTCAGATTATTGTCAAGTGCTTCTACAACTTGCTGCCAAAAGTAGGTTCAGAGAAAACAATGCACTTACTTGTCCCTCTATTTTATTTCACGTCAGTGGTGTTTTGTTGGGAGAAAGTGTTTTTCTGTCAGCAGCTGTAATGTTACTTCACATTTTGACAACTCCAGGCAAGCTCCCATCATGCCTCAGGTTTAACCTGAACAGCTTGCTTTCATCATCTTGTAACACCTCAGATGACAGAGGTGGTTATGGTGCTGTGAGCAGCTGCACAGAGGAGTTACTCCATTGTCACCTTCTCAATTCCAGTTTAATTAAAAACATCAACCCCATGACCATGTGCCACTTCCACAGCCAGCAATGGCCTTGCTCAGCAGGCCCACCAGGAATGTGAAATAACCACCTCTAGCAGCAGAGATCTTCAATTCCTATCACTCAGTCCATAAAACAGCTGGTTCTGGGACAGATTCTCAGATTTTATAATCTCTAGCCAGATTTTCAGGTAGAAGAAACCTCAGACTGAGCAGGGTTATTGCAGCTGTCATCAGCCATCTGTTCTGCACTTGGGGAGCCCTTACAATGCCTGGCTGCTCTACAGGCTGCTGCAGAGCATGTGGTGGTCACTGGCTTCTCAGCATCTCTGACAGAACAGGCGAGGCAGAAAACAGCAGGATAAATATGAAGTTAGAGGACACCTAAACCCTAAGGGGAACAAAACCATGTCAAGGTTTTCAAATTGGGATTAGAGCATTTTACAAGTGTCAGGGACCCACCAGGGAAGACTAATCCTGCCTCGGTGGAGCAGTGGAAGTACAAATACTGCCAAGGCAGCCCATTGCTTTTTCTTGCAGGTAATGGTGAATGTGCCTATCTTTGGCAGGATGTCTCCTGGCCAAAAGGCCAGCCTTGTTGAAGGCTTTCAGAACTCAAGTAAAGTTGCCTTTTGTTTTCTTCTGGAACCAAATCAATAATGTATATGTGATTGTCCCATCTAGCGCTGCTCTGAGCTGATCTTTCCCACCCTCCCTCTCTTCACAAGCAATGCCCCTTTGCCTCCTTTGCAGCTGCTTTTCTGCCAGTTCCCTTACAGGCATCTCGCTGCTTCTGGAGTACCAGCACCCCTCACCCAGACAGAGCCACCGCCTCTCTCCAGCATAGCACAGAAGGCAGCACTAAATGAGGCTGAGAGAAAAACGCCAAGACAGACCCCCATAGTTACAAATAGCTCCAATTCCAGCAACTCCTCTACAGTGGCTGGTGCTGTCTGGCAGCCCAGCAGAGCTGAAAACAACCTGGCATAGTTTGGGGGTTTGATCCTAAAGATGATCCTCCAGGTTCCCCAAAGGAAAGCTTTGTCCCCCAAACATGATTCTCACTAATTATAGATATTGCATTTTAAGCATAAACAAGACGTGTCACTTTTCTGAAAAAGCAACAGGTCACTATTTATTAATTATGAGGTGGAAGGATATTTTTCCATCATGGGACTGCCATGGATTTCAGGCTTTGAAAGTGATCCATGCAGTGATATCCCTGTTAGAACAGGAGGTGTCTGTGACCTCATCTTTCACCTCCCAAGTCCCCCACCTCCAGTGTCTGCTGGAGCTGACCAGGTGAGTTTGGTCACGGGGTACTGCTGCCTGCTCTGAGCTTGGTGTATGGGGTTGTGAGTGAGAGTGCACAGCTCTCAAAGGTGCTGATAAACCAAACTTAATTCCTCGGGAACTGTAAAAAGTATAGAAGAATGGGGATCTGAATTTGGTTTGACGCTCAGATTTCAGTTCTGGGAGGATTTTTTTGATGTTAGGAGAGCTTTGTGCTTGGTAGCTAATATTTCTGGATCAGGTACAGAAGTGGAATCACACGAAAGGGCAAAATATAATGAACACAGAATAGATTTGCCTGCCATTACTTAAAGAACTTTCAATCCCAGATGCTGCAGACAGTCATGGAGCAGCCAGTAACAATGCCTTTTAACCAAATGTGTGTGAAGATAATTACCTGTTCGTGTAGAAATGTACTTGATTCCCAGAACTGTTGAGCAAATTAGTAATGTAAAAGCAACAGCAGCTTAATCTAGGTATTAAAATTGTAGCTGCAGAATAAAACAAAAGAAAAAAAACTGCTGCAGATGAAGGGTAAGTAAGTAGCTCTGCAATACCTCAAGGCAAAAATATTTGTCTATGGAATTTGAACTGTTTTCTACTCTTCTGAGAGAGCCTAAACATAGATCCTGAACACAGAAACCATCTGCAGCACTAAACCCACAGTACTGTAGCTGTAAGTAGGATTTGTGTTTTGTGTTTTGAGCAGGGAAGGTTGAGCTGCTGCCTTTGCTGTAAGCACCTGATCATTTAGGGCCTGATTCAGTTTGTTGGTACCATTCTGGTGTTTTGGGTCAGTGTTGCATCCCTGTTGTTTTTCAGTACATGGTTCTCTCCATAGGTTTTTATCTTTATTGGTATCACTCGGCAGGGGAGAAAGGACATAAAGGGCTTCAAGTGTAACAAAGATCTGAATAGCTGTATAAATACAGTCAGGGTGTGGATTGACTGTAGGGACCCTGAGATTTGGGAAAAAGCCCCATGATACAACTTCATCTCTTCCAAAAGAAGAAAGGGAGCTAGAAGAGTCTGAGTGTGCTGCCTAGCTGGCTGGTGGAGGCCCAGGAAGAGGACTTGCTGTAAAATGGGGCTTTGGGAGAGCTGGGGGAAAAAAAAACCCTTGAGAA